>JAQGCH010002056.1:0-13645 GCA_034699485.1 Nanhermannia elegantula
TTCGGTGATCGAACGAGAACCGGTGCTTTCAGCGTGATATGGCCCTAGACGTTAGTTCTATTGTATTGGGTGAATGTCTTTAATTTGTATAATTACCTGTTTATACAATTTGAAAAATTAAAGCGATTGGTGACTAAGCTATAATCGAGTTTAAACAATGAAAGGATTGAGTGTTAGATTAAAATTGTTTTACATTATTATTCCTTTCCATGTGTCACAGGTTAAGCTTTCTCAAGAGTGTAATAATTTATTATGGATTCACATGGAGTTCATACTTTTCTTTTAGTTTTCATAGCTATTAGGGCTGACTTACTCTTACATTACTTTACAAGAAATCTTTTTGATATAGAAATTCACCGGTAACTGATCTCCAAATACACACATTTTACAAAAACTTTATTATCGCTGTGAAAAAAGTACGCTTTTGTTTCTTTAAACACAAGTACAGTATTTGTGATAACAATTTTGTCCAAAACTTTTAATTTATTTCAACTTTAACTCGATCTAAAGTTTTGGTTTATAATCATTATGAATAAGAACTAACATTTGTGTAAATTATCCGTTGAATCAAAGTTAAAGTCAGCCAAAATCCTATAATTAGCTGCAAAATAAAATTCTTCTGAAGTTAATATAATTGGAAGAAGAGGTTAAAAAAAGAATACTTCAAAGTGAGGGCACAGCAGAGGTGCAATTCGTTCGGCTCCTCTTAAATAAGACAATGGGACTCATTCACAAGTTATTCCAAACAATACTTTTTCTGTATTATTAACTCTAAAGGCATTCAATCAAACATCAAATGAGATATTTTTAAAAATAAATTCTTTGCACCAATTTCTGCATCAAAGTATACTTAAAGCCTATGTAATAAAACTTTACTGTAATCTAATATATTGTTTTTGATTTTCAAACTTTTGTTATTTGATATGATTTACAGTATTTAAAAAATTATTTATTTGGGCCTTAAATAAGAATTTTAGGCCATTGTAAAGGGCATTGAAATTAATACTTTGAATTACGCTATAAGTCATCAGTGATTAACAGACGTTTTGAGGACATTCAACTGTTTTGCGCTGTTTTGTAACTCAATTCTAGTTTCATAAACTGAATGCATAACAGCATAAATGAATATTATTTTTTCTTCTTTCTCTTCAAAGTAATTCACTTCTATCATATCGGGTACGGAATAAATGAATTATAATAAGAATCGATTCATAGAGTGCGTGAATTCAATATTTTATTCAGGAGTTAAAACATAGAATGGTTTTAATCCCAAAATATAAATAAATATAAATCTTAAACCCATTTCTTATCACAAGTGATTTGTGTTTAGTTATAAAAAATCAATTATAAGTTGTAAATAATTTATGTGATCGAAAGACCCGGAGTATAAGCCTTCTGCAGGGCATGTAATTTGTTTTCAGTATTATTTAATTTAATATATTATAAAAAGCAGAATATTATTCGCAAACATATATAGAACTTAAATATAATTTATTTTATAATTTTTGTAATTGTAATTATAATTCAAATTTTTATATTAGTTTTTATAATTAGTTATTGTTAAACAATTGATGTTATGTTAAGTTTACAAAGTGTCTAATTATTCAAATGAAGGCTTAAATACTGGCAGAAAAGTTTTGTCTATAAAATGAAGTATAAAAAGTGTTGAAACTTATTCCTAAATAAAAAAATGTTTAAATTTAAAAAAGTTTTTATTTGTTAAATACAAAGAAGGCTTTCTGTTCATTCACTTCAAAATAACTTTGAACTCAGATTCTCCAGAGTTTCTCTAAATAAATACTTAAGAAACTCAGATATTTATATTTATTTGTTAATCGTTAGAAAAGTTTTTTTGAAATCTAATACAAAGTAACTTAAGATTTTATCATAACTTTGTCTCAAATCTCAATTTTATGTTTCCGTTAAAGATTCAGCAAAACCTCTAAATAATGACTACAGACTAGTAAGGCTTCCCTTAAGAGATTTGATTTGTATTTTACTTATTAGAAAATTTTCATTTGTCTTGTCTTAAGACAAATTATTTTAAGGCTTTTCATTTGTCTTTCTCGTACTCTTATGTTTAAGTGAAACAAAAGACAGGATACAAACATGCCTTACACTCAATTTTCTCTCAAGAATTTGTTGAAAAATCAAAGCTTTAGACAATATTTCAATATCAATATAAACATAAAATTCATCAAATCTTTAGTTAAGTTAACATTTAAATAATTAAAGTTATGTATTCATAATCCATAATAAATTATGAAAAATATGGGCCCACAAAAGCACGTTCTCTATACTATTTAGCTCTGGTTGGCTGAACTCATTTAATTAAATCAACTCTCATGAAGACTTCAATAATTTTTTTTAAAATAAGACTTTATTCTAGTTTTGTATTTGTATTTATAATTTTTAATAAGATTTCAACAGAAAAAAGAATATAATTGCAAAACCAATTGTAGTCATATTTTAGAAGAGTATTACGTTAATTATCAGTGTAAATAATTATATAACAATCATTTAATTAATTAATGTGAGTTCGCATAGTCTTTCCACTTCAGGATTGAGTTTTGCCTGAATCTAAAAAATATTGATTTAAAAGTTGGGTAAAAATAATAGGGTCTCAGCTAATTATATAAAAGAAAAAGCAATAATTCTTTAATTTTAAACTCTATAATAAGCTTACTTTTTACTCTTAAGTTATAGTCAGGTTATAGTTATAGTGAAGGATAGTTCAAGTTTTATGTTAATATTTCAAAAAAATTCAAACGCATTACAAGTAAAAGTTTTAGCTCTAAAACATTGCAAGAAATTTTGTTAACAATACCTGTGTTTTAATGAGAATTAATTTATTAATACAATCAAAAGGGACAACAATTGAGATTTCAATGTGCCTGTAATCACATGATGTCAAACAATTAATGCATTACAAGTATAACATATTACTAGTCATAACAGTTATTTTCATTTTAATGTGAATTTAAAATCCAATCATTAATATGAATGAAAATCAGGAAAAGAGTAATAAAAGGAAACGCAAAGCAAACATTTATGAATACAAGTCATCACCTCAAGTGAAATGGGCTTTAATAGCAGTTTGTTTTATAGTAATTCTTATTTCTTTATTTGATGCAAAAATTGGTTTTACATTTTCCGACCATTTGATACCAAGACCTAAAGAACACCCAAAAGACTTTAAATTACGTAAAACAGGAACAAAAGCAGGTTTTATTATTGAAGCGATTTTCGTGATAATAATGTCTACCACTGGAATCTGTGGTGCACTGCTTGAACACTATTTTATCATTAATTCCTTCGCTATAACTATAACTGTTTTCGCTTTCATTCGATGTCTTTGGCTCTTAGAGTTTGAGTGGTATAAACTTCCGGCCACTGTTACTGATATTTTCGCCTCTTTTATAGCTTGGGTTTACAGGTATTCACTCTATTGGGAACTCGAAAGAAGTTTAATTGCAGTAAATATTAAATTTCTGAATAAAATATTTTTAAACTAAAAGTTTATTAATTCTTTTTTAGCGATAACTAAGAATAAAAGCATTTCAGTATTATTTCACTGATTTCACTATAATCCTGATCATCAAAATGAGCTTTACTTGGATTATAACTTAATTTCTCCAAACTTTTATCCTTTCGATTGTAATTATTTTATCAATAAACAGATATTAACTCAATAAATGTTTTATTTTATAATTTATAAAGAACTGAATGTTTATCGAAATATTTTATTAACATTTTTCTTACAAATAAAAAGAATAAAGAATTTAATATTTATTTAATTCATATGAATTTGGTTTATATTTTGTAAAATAATAAAACAAAAGTATAATTAATTTTTTTCTATTCTTTGATCATTTATTTCTTTTCTTCGATATCATTAACGTTGTATTTGATGACTTGTATTTTGGATTCGATATGATCTTCGTCTTTATCATAGAGTCTCCACTTGAAAATCCATGAAAAAACAGGTGAAATACAAGTTAATTTTGCCGAAACAGTTCGTCCTTCGATCACAGTTATGATGATAAGCATTAAAATAATTACTGAACAAAAAATTGTTTCATAAATAGTAAATATAAGGATCAGTTTCTTATTTTCTTTGAATATAGCAATTAAGCCAATTGTATTGAACATTAATAAGACGATTAAGTTTGTGATCCAAATAATATAAATGACAGTACAGACAAAACTGTTAGTGTCAGTGATGTCGATATATTCTGATATATTGTTCATATATTCCAATATTTGTTTGCCCGCTATAATGGAGTACAATATAAGTCCCGGACATACTATAATAAAAGCCGAACATCTGATTAATAAAAACAATTTTAATATCTCAAAGCCTTCACTATATTCTTTAGCCATAACTGCTTTATATTAATAGATAATATATTTGACTGCAATTACAATAATCTTATGTATACTCTAATAATGAACTTTATTTATATTTTGAATTTACAACAATGAAAATGATGTTTGGATTCATTCAGTAATCAGTCATTACTCGGAGGTACAGATACTGTCAGTGTTGTCAAGACTAATGGCAAGAAGTTTTGGGCCAGGAATGAAGCAGAAGTGCAGTGGGTCAGAGACAGAGACGGACAGATATACAACATATATAACAGGGTCCTGAGGGAGGCTTTGAGAACACACTTCACGACTGAATTATGACAAACCATTATTCTTAACAATGCTCTCCAGTCACACACTTGAAAAGCTCGGCTTTTCTGGAAAATGACTACTGTATTGTTAAATATGGCGCTGATTTAAGTATAGGAAACAATCCTTCATTAAAAACATGTTCAACTTCCATATGGAAAACAGAATTTTTTTAAATTTTAGATAAAGTTCTTCTTGTTTCTGAATATTTCAAATTTCAGAATACAAGATGGAAAGCATTTAAATTAATTTTTGAAATCTCTAATCAAAAACTTAGTTTTAAAGCGAAATTTTCTCAATCATTTCATATATAATACTATTAATAACTTCTGCTTTCCTTCAATACTAATTGAATTGAATAATAAATAAAAAGTTTGTTTCAATTAAATTGTATACCATTTGTTAGTAAAGATTTTCAATTTCATTAACTTATTATGCATTTAAGCACAAAATTAATAAAATACAAGTTATATTCAAACAATATATTTCATACCTCTTTATAATGAATAACAATTTTCTTTCTTCTTTAAGAATTCCAGAAGAATTCATAACAGAATATTGAAGATAAGTGTTCGGAACATACAGTATAATAGCAGAGTATTAGGCAATAGAGAACTCTATTTAAGAAACAGAATTAGTGGAACTAATTGACTAAAATTCTTCACATTCTCTATTAAGTGAAATCTCTTTTTCAGGCATCGAATTTAATTACCCGAATCACAAAATATTCGGTCACTTTTCGCTTGAATAATAGTATAATTCTATTGAAAGATCAACACTTTAATTAAATCATAAGCAATCAGACGAATACAATTAAATTTATCTGTAAATTAATATTTATTTTTGTTTAATTCCTGAAGTTTTGTTTCTGAGTTAGAAATAATATAAAAATTATAATATTTGTAAAGTAGTTAGGAATAAAAGTTGTGAACAAATTTATTTTTGCATTAAAATTACTTCAACTGAAATGTCTAGAGTTTTATAAAGAAATATTATTCAATTCTCTGAACAATTAAGTCATTAATTAGACTCATTATGCGATAAAAAGCATTTGGGAATTGAACTGAGTTTTAAGGGATAAGGAATTAGTTGTGTTATGTTATGCATAATAAACACTCACGAGCTGTTAATTAGTGTACAATATTCTCTGTTATGGTTTTTATGCATTTCTGCAAACTTTTAATTTGTAAACTCTTCTCTAATACACATATAAATACTAATTAGGAAATTATCAGTTACTATAAAATACTAATAACACTTTGAGATAGTGGTCTTCATTTGCCATAATTAAGATGCTTTGTCTTCAATCAAGAATAGAGTCATTTATCAACAATTAGTCATTTTTGGAAACTATTTTTTGCATTAAATTTAAATTATATGACATGACAAATAAATTTTAATCAATGCTCAACTAATTAAGGATTTTAGATATATTTGGTATAATTCTTAACTACTCGTAAAGTTTTATTTCAATAAAAATTCAAAGAATTGCATAAAAGTTTGCTATTTATTATTCAACTTTCTGTTCAAAAGTTTAATTTAATTATAAAACAAATGGCAGTGTTTTACAGTTTATTTTAAAAAAGTAAAAGCATTAATAATTAGTTTCAAAAATTATATATCAATCAAATAGTGTAATAAAATTATGACTTCGATGTGCGAGCAGTGAGTTCTCGCAGTTTTTTGATTTCATTATTCAGTTTTGTCTGCATTTCTTTATATCGAGGAATAGTTTTCTTTTCTTCGTCAAGAATTCGTAGCACAATATTAAAGATATGTATCGGAAGATATAATGGCGGAGTATTAGGCAAAAGAGCGCACTTAATGTCAAAATATTCGGTTCCTTTTCCTTGGAATGCACGCATATATTCTACCGAGAGATGAACCGCTTCTTCAATGAAGTCATAAGTAATGAGTAGACGAAGTAATTCCGGACAGTTTTGTTTCTGATATTTGAGTTTAAGACACGTCGGGATAAGGATTCCATTGGATAATAGCTTTACTGAAACACATTTTTTCAGTAGTGTTTGTCCTTTGGTCTCATATTTATCAATATAAGCAGATATCAAATGCCACATCTTTTCAACCGGTGTTAAGTCAGCGCTATTTATAAATCCGAGTGAAGCCGTATCGTTATCAACAAAACAGTCATACACGTCAACAATTTCATAACGATTTCCCGACTGAACTAAATAAATATATTTGGAAACAATGCCTTCAAGTATAGGCTCATAACTAAGTTTGAGTAATGAGCTCAGACTAAATGCTAAATCATATAAAGACGCGGATATTAGTAGTGTAACAGTTTCTGTTGCATCCAATTGTGTTTTGGCGATCGCATAAGTTTTCTCGTCTTTCTGTAACAATCGAAGCCGTGCTCTCACTAATTCATATTCACGCTTAATATCATTGCTATCTTGTATGTCAATAATAGGTTTAGTGATTTCTTGTTCTTCGAGATCGTGATGAATATGCGATTCATGTTTACGTTTAGTTAATGGAGAAGTAGGTCTTCGAGAGGATGGCTTTATAATCCATGAATACTTTGGGTTAACTATTTTCAAACAGTTGAGTGTTAATAAATAACATGTGAATTGCTTTTTGAGGCTTTCAATGCCATTAACTTCTTGATTGAGTCGTCGACAATATTCATACATTACCGACGCTGCTCTTCTGTAATTACTGTCTCTCACAAAATAAGAATATAACAAGTGATAGTAATTTATTTGATTAGACAAAAGCAAATCTGTTGATCTCGCGCGCGATTCAATTATATTAACGAATTCATCTTCAATATCAGTATATGTGAATCCAGTCAAAGCTGTCAGTTGTCCACTTTCGCAATGATGTACAATAAATTGTCGTAAACAGACCTTCTTCTGAGATACGTCAGGATTTAATATCATTGCTTCATATGCTTCGGTAGTATTTTCTAATTCTAAGTGACACATAAATAGTGTTGAATACAAGGAAGATATGTGTTCGTCATAATTGGGATCATTTGACTCGTCTAACATTGTTATCGCACTGTTGACCACATCAATAATGGCGTCCGAATGAGAGTAAAGTGCAAACAATTGCAGTAATTTATTATAGTATTTATAAACTATATTCGATTTGATGACATCATCTTCTACTTGATTTTCTGTGGCCTGACCCACAATTAACCCATTGAGAAATGTCTCTTCATTGACACCAAAAATTGCTTTATTAAAAAGTGGAACCGATTTGTTGGGTTCGCCAAGAATTAGATAACACAGCGCTTTTAGGAATTGTCGCGAACTCGCGTTCCAAATACACCAAACATCCAATTTGTAGATATATTGTAGTAATAGCTGGTATTGACCGAAACCCAGCAAAAATTCAGGTAATTTGAATTGTGTAGATATGGGCCAAACTAATTGTGCTACTGATAGCACATACTGAGGCATAATCGTAGTCCACATCTCTAAATTAGTGACCGTCTCTTCAATTAATGATAGTTTATAAGAAAGCAATTTTTTAGCCAAACTCCCGCCGTTATGTTGAATAAAATGATTCAAAATACTTCTGGGCCCGGAATCGAATAGTAGAGATGCAGACGAAAGACCGCTTCGATTAATATTTATATAATCATTGAGTTCTAGAATTGATAGATGAGCGGCACTCTCTTCAGCATTGACTGATCCCACTCTTCCCAATATCATTGGTGTCTCACAAACCCATGTCATAAAATAGTACGCGTGTAAAAACATTGATGTCAGTGGTATAGTATTTGAATGCATTTTCTCAATCATATCGAGACTGTCTTTATTCCTCACTTGGGATATAAACGACTGGAATATCAATAAATCGCGACAAAAGTTGAACCTCAAGCGCGCCATTTGTTTGACGCTTTCACTCACGAGCGCGAGTCCACTATTACTGGTCAAGAAATTTGTGAAAATGGGTGAAATGGGATGCGAAAAAATTTCTATAATGTCTTCGTCTGCATTGGAAGAGTCCTTTACATCTAAATCCAATCTTTTAACCGCCAAATCAATTGCTTCTATTAATTGCGGCGCTTTAGAGAATATGTTATCAAAAGCATGTTTGAGAGGTTCGCCATTCATCGAAGTGGGATCTGTTGCCAACATTAACGAGTCTTCGACTAACGATGAAATAGCATTCTCTGCAGTTTCTCCTCTCAAGAGTGAAGCTTCGAATATAAGTATATCTTCTTCTGTTAATGCTTGAGAAATAATATTTACACTTTTCAAAAGAACCGCTAAACTCGACTCAACTAATGAGTCTTCGCATAAGCAATCACTGATTTTGTTGTCAAACATTGAACTAATGATCGCATTATCGAATGCATCGTTTTTTCTCAGAAATTCTATGTTTGATTTTTTGATAATTCCCTTTAACCCAGTTCTCGAATCAATGAATAACGCGAGCGGTTTGTTCTCTACGACATGATATTGAACGCAAAATGAGTGCAATTTTTCCCACGAATCCAATTCTAAGTTTGTATATTCTTCTGCTGACAATTCTGCGGCTCCGACAACACTTCTGATCTATAACATAAAGTACTTTTTTAGTAAATCTAATAATAAATTTAGTTTTGAACTCTTTTAAGGAATAAAATCTTAAAAAAGAAATGAAGTTTTAGTATCAAAATATGAAAATCATAATAAAAGTACATTAAAAGTACATTAATTTTACCTTATTTTCAACTATTTTAGTCGCCTCTTCTATTAACAATTCGATTTTACATCCAATCAAAGAAGTCTCAGATATTCTGCTCATAATCTATTCAAAAAGCAATTGATAGTAACGGTTAAATAAGTGCACAATAGATAGAAAGTGAAAATAAATTGTGCGTAAAATATTCCCTAAATATGGGATCAATAGTAACATTTGTGTTTATAGATCGCACTCACACTAATTGATTTAGCGATAGTCTGTAGGGAAAAATTCCCAGACCAGAAGATATCCTGAATGTAAAACTCTCGCGGATCCACTAATACTGAGTTAATGTTTGTCTTATGTGTGAATTGAGAATCTAAGGCAAGAGACTTCCAGTCCCACGACGAACAGCTGTCAGATATAACAATAGACATCAAAATAAATGTATCACTAAATGAATACTTAGGTAAAGTTAGAGAAATAAAATTGTGGTTTATATGAGACTACCTTTCAATAAGTGAGTACAAAACGGTTGGTATATTATCAGAATTGAGCCAAAGAGACCAAATTTCATTGTTAGTGATACAGAAGTCAACTAAATCAGCTTGAGGTGCGTTAATTGAAGCCAAGCTTCTGAGCTTATATTGATTGTTCTCTAAGATAGGCTCAAATAACATGAACTGCCTTTGTTCATGACCGGCAACATAGGCCGCCAAATATAGAGTCGAAGCGTCATTAGTGCTCCATTTCTTAAGAATGACAGGCCGTCGAACTGACATTTTATTATAAAATATAGTATTTAGTGTTCTCATTAATTAAAAGCATACGTATAATTATAAATTACATAAATTTAATATAAATACCGTTCATATTTGAATGCAATTTATGTGTAGTGTGAGTTTGTTCTAATAGTGAATAAACCATTAGACACTCTTGACGTTTGTAAGACCACATTCTTATTCTCAAATCACGACATAAGGCAAATATAAGGTAATCGTCTTGTACTGTGTGGGAAACAAGACTAACGGCCGCTTCATCGCCTTCTTGACTTCCTCTGCGAACAATTAATATACATTTTAATTATAGACTTTGACTCTACCGATATTACAATTCAACTCATTTCCATAAGAAGGGCCTATCAGTATAGCACTTTCTATATACTGATAGGCCCTTCTTATAAAAATCGGTTCAATTATTAAGTTCGTAAAAATTAGTTTAGTTTCCAATTAAATCATACACTTATTTTGGATTAAAATAGATTTTGGCGAACTTTAATGCACAAAAAAGTGTGAAACTCAATAATATCTAAAAAATTAATTAAAATTTAAATAAAAAGTGCATTACCTCATGATGGCAGGGACGAGACCGCTCCAGAGCCTGCCTATAATGGTCGTCTGCTTCAACTCATAACTAATTACTTTTCCTGACAAATAAAATATGTGAAAAATTTAAGAGTTTTTAACTCATTTTTTAAGTGAATTCAATTAAAATGGAATTTTTCACAACTATTTGTAATTAAACCCAACTTTTTTGTAGTATAACTTTGATTAAGAAAAGGTATACTGAATGATAGGTTAGAAAATGAAAGTTAAATTAGAGTGATTTAAGCACTTTTAGGCAAAAGATCGCTTATTTGAACAAAATGTGCGCCAAAAAGCGAATTATGTGAACATATCCCGTGAGAAAAGACGACAAATTTTCTCAACGATAATAAGCGAACCAAAGCGAAGGTGCAAAGAATGCAGAGGACATTCGCAGTGGGAGTCCATTAACAGCAAACGTCTTAATATTTTTTAAGAGTGTAATCAATACAATACCTGATTCCTCAGGTGAACCCAATCTGACAACAAGTAGTGAACCGGCATTATTGGCAATAACAAAGACAGCCTCTCGTTGTGGTGTAAGCCATGAGCAAGAGGTGGTAGGGATCGGCAGACCAAGCGTTGAACCATAAGATGTGTTCAAAACACTATAGTTTGGAGTCTCGTCCAAGTGTTCAGTGCGTATGTTGTGGAAGATGGAGACTCGAGATAATTCGAGTCCTGTCGATGTTAACAAACTTCGTGGGGAAATATTTAATGGCGTAGCCGCTGATGTCTAGAATCAAATTTAATAATTTGTGTTTATTATATGGCAAAGCCTTTAATTTAAATATTTCTCAAATTTTCTAACGTTTAACACTTGATTCTATTGTTAATATTTAATAATATGGTATGCGATCGAGGAAGTGGACAATCAATGAACAGATTTAGAGATTAGTTCATATTTTATTAGATGTTTGAATCCATTTAGAGAAAGGGATGCGACAAAAAAGTTCACAAAGCTAAATGTCATCAATGCCTATATGAGATACCCGTTAGTAATACGTAATACTAGAGGTAGAGTGGAATCACTGCTATTGTCATGGGATTCAAACTTTGGAATCTTAATTGTGGGAACATTTATATCACTACAAAAAAGTCTTTCTCACACATATCCAACTCTCAGAGCTCACATTTAATGAATTATAAGCAGACATTAGGTTCAGAGGTGACAAAAGCTAATATATTAACAGTTGAATTAAATTTATCATTGATTTTGAAAAAGTTTTGAGATTTCAAAAAAACAAATTCATTTCAAAAGTGTTTAAAATTGAAAAAAGTTTTTGTCAAATGTATTTATAATACACTCTGCGCTTACACTTCCAACTGATCCAAGTTTTCGCGGGTGAGGAAAGATAAGTCGATGAACTGAAGCCACGGTTGCGACCAATACATAGACCTTATCGATGGTCTCGTGAACACTAATGCCCTCCAATACGGGACTGTTCTGAAACTGAACTTTCAGTTGATTTCCACTCAGATTCACGTCCATTGAGAGCTCTGTCAGCTCAAGAATATCATTACTGGTCTTCCTGTTTATCAACAATTAATTTAAATAATTATATAATACAATCATTAAATATGATTACAGTTAATGTCATTTATATATTACGTCCTATTAATCAAAATATAGCGCCAAATGTTATGTCTTTTTAAATACAATTTAAATAATTATTTTATTTACCAATAAATAAATCGATTGCACGAAGCCGTAGACCAGGCATTGCTGTCGTGATAAGTGTAAGCGCCGGCACTTTCCGGTAATTTGAAGTCATGAAGAGTACTGTTTGCAGCGCCTGAACAATGACAACAAATATATCAATTCTTTATTTTCTATTAATTCGTCTTTTTTTCTAATAAATCTCTCTTTTTCTCCATTAAGTCAAATGTGTTTTACGTTAACAGATATGAGAATATATTTAATAGCAATTTAATTAAATTATACTTACATTTAATGACACAATAATTGGTAGTCATGTTTAGCAGACATGTGTTTCATGTGTGACATATATTATGTGTAAATACGATAACTCTATATGAGAAAAGCCTGCAGTTAACTGGTTTTCGTGCCAACGGTTTTGCATTCAAAATGGTTGACATACTAGTGATGAGCCGGTCATTGCATTTCACAAAAGACTAGTCTTCTTATGCAGTCATTGTTTGATTTGAGCTTTAATTAAAGAATATCTTTTCTTCATTTGCTTTTTATTGTTAATAATTATTTATTAATTGTATTATTTTTTAGTCTAAACTTTTAATACAACAGTTAATTGAGTCGTAATTAATGTTTTGATAAATACAATAAAAGCGCGAAATTCAAAATTTTTTGTACTCAAGTTTATGGCAATAATTAGATAAGAAATCAAAAAATTGACTAAAATTCTAGACTAAGCTTGAGTTCATTCCTTACAATGTTTATGCTATCGGTTCTCTCTCGAGTTAAATAATTGACTTGAATTCATGGCAACAAAAGTGTTGGCAACTATTTTATAGCATTGCTTTATAGTAATTATTTTAAAATCTCTTAAACTTTTCAAAAACTGATACATACAAAAAAAAGTCAAAAGAAGTCAAAAGTCAAAAAGTCAAAGAATTTATGCATTACTTGTTCTAAAGTATATTAGGTTTAAATAATTTACTTAAAAAGTATATTTTAGTTGAAAATAATAAATAACAATTGAAAATCAATTGAAATAAGTAATAATTATAAACTCGTTCGCTTATAAGTTAGTGAAAACTTTTTACTATAAAAAAATAAAATATAACTAATTTCGAGCGCTCTCGACTTCAGCTGATTCAGAAGTGTTCACCAGGAAATGAAATTTGTCTCACTTTTTGTGAATTAAGTTTGAATCAAATGCTTTAAAAGTCTGCTAAAAGCTAAAGAGAGTAAAGGATAAAATTAAAAATACTATAGAGCACTATAGAGGTGTAATTGAGGCAAAAGTCATAAAAAATGA
>JAQGCH010002057.1:0-13643 GCA_034699485.1 Nanhermannia elegantula
AGTTCCAGTTCTTGGAACTGGGACTCAAACTAAATTTTGGAACTGATACTACAGTATTTATTTACTGAACGCGATTTCATGCCTTATACGACAGGGCTCTAGTAAAACTGTTTGACCATAGCCTAACAGTTAATTTGAAAATGTTTATTTTAAAAACAATAACTTAAGTAATGATTTGGTATCATTGAGTGTCTTCATTACAAGATGATAGTCATTAATAAAGTATGAAAAGTATTGCACAGAATTTCTAAAAACCCTAATAAAGATTGAGAGAAGTTTCTAAATTTGAACCTTTAAGGTTATGACGGAATTTTGATGATTTTTTTGAGTGACCGACCTTTTGACGAGACTTGAATGGATGGTCTCATAGTGATGCAGTACAGTATATCGCATGTCAAATGAATAATAAGATCTTTTTATTTTTCTATTAAATTTTTTTAGCATACAGGTTAGTTTAATCAGTCAAGCACTCGGTTTTTCAGCATTGTATCAATTGTTAGTTTTGTTTGCGAGAAAAATATTTCACATTAACTCCTAAGTAGAAAAATAAATAAATAAATAAATAAATCCTGAGGGGAATTAAAGGCATGAAAGAAGATTGATTATTCCTTGCATCAAATGACTACTCTCTGAGTTTTTGAAGGCTCATATTTTTGACGCACTATTTATGATAAAATTCGCGACAAAAAAATTAATTTTTTCCTTTTAATGAAAGTTTGTCACATATTTCTTATGATATAGTTATTGTTGGAGCACAATGTTTACCATTAATTTATCACATAGTGTATAAGCTCTTTGTTGGTGTTTGGCTTAAAAATTCTGCTATTATAGTGTTTTAAAAAAGACTACATTTCCCTTTAGGTATGATTTTTGTTGACAGCAAATGACACTTTTTGAAGTTTCATATTTATGGCTGCCTTCAGGTTATAAAATATTGTGAAAGATCAGCAGAATATCTACTTTTATATAATCAAATTCAAAGGCAGTATATAATTTTTGATCTAATTCTCGAATATATTGGGACATTCAAATTTTTAAAAAATGCCTTATAACCATGGTTCGCCAGACCCCTTCGGCTCAGGGGGGTGTAGTTCTGAAAAATTTTAAAATTCTAGGGGGGGTCCAGTTATCCAAATTTCCAGGGGGTGTACACCCCCAACACCCCCTCTGGCGAATCATGCTTATAACTAATGCTTAGAATCTTTTGGTTAAATTAAACATTAAAATAAAAAATAGCGGATTTTAGTTTTATGACGTGAAACCAATCAACAAATATATTTAAAGAAAACTTCATAAAATACATAAAAGTATAGATTTTTATTTACTGTATATATAACTTATATGATATAAGTACAATTAATTCTTCTTATCTTGCAAAAGGATTATAAAACTTTAAAAGAATTTAGATTTTCATTGAATTTCTGGCAAAAAAGAATTATTATAAATATTTAAATTTATTTGTTTAAATCTGAAAATGCGTCCCGATTGGGGACAAGTCAGCTCAAATCTTTACTGTCACACTGTTAGCTCAAATGTGAACACTTGGTCACACATGAAGTAAACAATGTAACATTTACAACTTATAATTAATGAAGAGCACAGGCTCGAAAACACTGAGCCTGAGCCTGGCGAGCCTAGGCTCAATAACCTCAGAGTCTGAGCCTCTAGGCTCGTGAAGGCTCTCGAGCTGAGCCTGGAGCCTAGGCTCTTTATTATTTATAATGAATAATATCTTTGATTAACTTTTTTTAGTAGAGAGTTACAAAAGTTGAAGGAAGTGGGTTTAACCTTTCAAATTCTTTTCTCACTAATATGGATTTATTCACAAGTTTACTGTTTAATAGCTGCTACCAATTCAATAACGATTTGAATTGTTGAATATCATTTAAAACGCTGAGTGAGCTTTAAATTTATAATTAAAATACCTAATGGATTAATTACACACCAAATGTGAACAAAACATTATTAGCATAGACTCTATGCCATAGAGTTTGACAAATTCTCGACCAAACCGGTCTTCTTCTGTCAATTGTTAACTGAAATATTTAAAACAGAAAGAGAACAGACTGGAGTTTTGATAAGAGCTATTAAACTATTGACTATTTATAGGGCTATTGAAGTATATTTTATTCTCACGCGAGACAAAAAATCAATTTGATTTGAATTATTCAGATATTGTGTTACATTTATACCACTTAATAATTGTTAACCTTTATAACCACAAAATCATTTTAATAATTGTATGCATTTTTTTCAGTTTGTTCTCTTCTTCAGAACGGAGTTGTGGCCATATTCGGCCCTTTAAGTCTTGGTCCCACATCAACTCACACTCAATCAATATGCGATGCACTAGAAATACCACACGTTGAGACGCGTTGGGATTTTCAACTGCATAGAGACGATCTATCAATTAATTTATATCCTAAAACTTCAGTATTAGCCAAAGCATACGTAGATTTAGTTAAAGCGTGGAATTGGGAAACATTCGCCATTGCATACGAAAATAACGAAGGTATTGCTTTTCACATATCTATAGTTTGTTACTTATTATCTTCAAATAACTATTAATTATGAATCATAACTGTAGAATCAAAAGTTATACCCATACATGTATTGTAGCCAATGATACGTATTAGACAGTCCATTTGAGCCCGAGAAACCCGTTCAACCCGAATCGGAACCCTAACTCGTACGAGTCGAATCGGGTTTTAATATTAAATATAAATAAAACCCTTGTCAACCCGTATGAACCCGTTTTATGCTTTAAAGCGTATTAAATTACATAATATAACAACCTTTATATCATTAGTATAATTAATTAATATCAGTCACTTATCGTAAACATTAGTATAAAAACACGAGTTTATGTTATACCAGTGTTATACCAGTGTTATACATGTTAATATTATATGATTTAATGGCAAAAAGTTATTATTTATTATAAAAATGTTAATATTTTTAATAATTAAATATTAAATTTAATGAAAATGAGTGATTGTAAAGTGGGTGAGTCATTAAATAAAATCCTTGAATTGATTTTCTGAATTTATTAAATTTTTTAGGATTGAAAGGGTTTAATTCGGGTTTTGAATACAGGTTAGGGTCGAGTCGAGTCGGGTCAGTGTTTGCTAGATTCGAGTTGAGTCGAATTAAAAAATTTTCAGCTTTCGAACTTTCTAATACGTATTATAGCCAATATATACTGTACAGCGCGTGTACCAAAACTCTTTACCAGATATAGCAAACGAATTAGATGTTCATAATAATTGTTAATACTGTACATTAAAATACTCAAAAGTGGTCATTCACATTGTTAAGCTTGAAAATGAATCGATGAGTTTTTGACATCCATAGACTTTTTTGTTCACTCATTCTTACCAAACCCATGCCCACCTCCCAAAAAACGCAGCTCGCTTGTTGTATCAGAAAATTGTGAGAAAATCAAAAAATATTATTTAAATAAAACTTTAGTTTTAAACAATGGGAATGGGAATGAAATCTCAAAAATGAGTGGGAATGGGATGGCATGCATTTTATGTCAGTGATAATTCGAAAAGAATGGGAATGAAATTTCTGTCGCTTTCTTTCACTATTCTGTAGCAATTTTAAAAATATAATACTTTCGATATTTACGATATCGATCATCCAATAAAAAATGATCGATACCCAACTGTATATACTTGTTAGATATAGAAAGTAAAACAAACATAATAAACAAGCAAAATAATAAAATGAGATCCCGTAGGAGATTCCTTAGAAAAAAGGTTAACCGCATCTGAAATTCGTTGTGCTTACAGGTTCAGGCTTAGGCTCATGCTGAGAGTTTTCGAGCCTAAGCTCAGGCTGTTGATTTTGAACCCAGACTCAGGCCATAGGTTTTAACTCTAGACCCAAGCTCTAGGCTTTGCGAGCCTATGGACAGCTAGGGTGACCAGATATACAGGAATCGCCTGTATAATTCGGGAATTTAGCTTAAAATGCAGAGTACAGGAGAAGGTCTTTCCTGTAAAGGTATTGAAATGTACAGGAAAAGCATTGGACACAGCTTTATGATTAAAATCACAATATATATCAAAAATATATAAGTATTGCTATTAAAATAATTTTGTACTTACACTGTAAGCATCAATACCTTTAGTAAGTTAAATCATGGGTAAAATCTTTGTTGAATTGTATGAATTGATTAGTTTATGATTAGTAAGGATCAAACATATTCGCATGTTTTTTTTGCTTGTAGTTATCGCCACAAAAATTAAAGTTAAGCACGAATTAATTATAAGACAATTAAGACTAGTTTTATTTTGCATAAAAATGCATATTTTGAAGGGTTTTGCATAATATGACATACTTGATAAAAGCTGTAAAATCAAATTATAAATATAAATACAATGTAAATATAGCACTTCATTCTATTCAATAAAATTCTTTGTTTATTATTAGAATTTAAAATAATTTACAAAATATAGGAAAAATTACAGGAATTTCACATGAAACATACAGGATTATACAAGATAAATACAAGAATTTTATCATGAAGTAAAGAATTACATTATTAGACCTGTGACCCTATGGACAGCATTACATCTATGTTACATGGAGAACTCATTATAACTTATCAATAATTAGATTTTAATCGATTCATTTATCATTTCAAGCCTTCAGTCATTTACTTGTGATAAAAATCTACTTTTAATATAGTTATTTGAATTACTGTCCAATTAATTGGTTGTCAAGATGTTTCTCTAGTAATTATCTACACTTTATATACAGTACAGTATAAATAAATGCATGTCTGAATGCTTGTTGAAAACTTATGTGTTAATTGACAAAAATGCTTTTATTAAGCTTTATTAGTTAGAAAATGAGCACAATCTTTAAGCAATCATTAATAACTGAAATTAGATTTAAAAATATATTACATAATGCTGCAGACTCTCTACAAATTCAGCGATATTCAAAATATATTGATTATTGAAAAAAATATTAAAAATATGCTGTTAAGGCTTATTATGTACATCATAGATGGCCAAGGTATAAAGCTCCAGGGGATACTATTTTTAAATCCATGAGGGGTCTACAAATCAAAGGGGGGCTCAAGGTAAAATTTCGGACCTTAGAGGGGTTACACCGACCCCTTGGCCATCTCTGATGTACATAGTAAGCCTAGTACATAATTATAGAGTAACTTTTTCGGAGTGACGCCGAATAATCCGAATATTTCCGCCGAATCCCAAAAAAAATATTCAGCGTAAAGATATTTTTCTTGAAAAAAAGTCGAATAAACCGAATTTTTCGAAAATTAATATAGAAAAAAACTTTAAAACTTTTTGACAGCACTCCTTAAAACTGTAGCAAGTTTTCATTTATTAAGGACAATAGTGGAAATCATGCAAAATTACAGGATGTTGGGAAACTTTATCACTATGATAAAATTAAGCTTACCCTAATTGTCTTCGATCACCTGAATATTAGTCCCACCATCAATCGGGAAAACAGAAATTTTTTACTTTGAAAATTGTTTTTATAATGGGCCCTATGGGAGAAAATGTCATATTCAAAAATTAATTTGGGTGCTTTCCCTGTTGAATAATGAAACGAATATGGGCTCATTTTAAAGGTAATAATTTGTAGATTATTTTTAAATCTTAAGATTTTCACCCCCACAGAGCAACATGTGATACGCCCACCTGTAAAAAATTGAGTCACGCCCATTTTTATATAATTTTTATCTTGCACATTGTAGAGAACTTGATACTAAATAAGAATATGAAAATTTCATTTCAATATCAATAATAGGAGCGGAGCTAGAAATTTTTAAATATTGAAAAATTCAGAAACTTCAAAATCTGTAACTCCACCCCTGTTAGAGATATTAAAATGAAATTTTCATATTTTTATTCAGCATAAAATTTTCTATTTAAAACAATTGATTGTTTGGGAAAGATTGTAAAAAATAGTAGGTGTAGATAGTCCCTCCCACAATTGAAATTTCGAGCCACATCCGTTAAATTTTAATCAACATTGTAGAGAATTTTATGCTGAATAAAAATATGTTCGTCCCATTTCAATATCTCTAACAGGGATGGAGTTACAGCTTTTGAAGTTTCTGAATTTTTCAATATTTAAAAATTTCTATAGTGGTCAGTATTGCATGCATAAAAGAGTAGGCAAAGTTTGTACGTTATTATATAAATAAAATTACATGATAAATTTAAAACTACAACTGAAGGTTACAGAGGATCATATTTATGTTTAAAATGCTCGACTTGCACAGATGTGCATACTTTAAACGTACTCTCAATTTCCCCTTTTGAAGAATTGATGACATAACCCTTCACTCGCCAACTACATTGGGTACAGGACAGACACACAGATCCTATTTAGTTAGTTATAAAGAATATAAGTCTAACAGTAAGTATTTTTAAATAAAAAAAATCGAATACAGCAAATAATCTTTTTATAATCCATCAGAATATATACATTAAATCTGCATATGTTTTAAATAACATATAGAAAACAAAACACATTATCGTTATGAAAAAACATTAAAATAAAGGTAAACTAAAGAGAAGAATCTTGGATGACAAGAGTTTTGTGGGTTTATACAAACAGATTCTGTCTTCATCTCAATCGTAAATCTTAATTTTCTTCTCAGTACAATCCTATGAGATTTCTTATAACTCTTGAAATATACACTAAAAGACTGATTCGAGAACCTCTCTCTCTCTCTCTCTCTCTCTCTCTCTCTCTCTCTCTCCAAATAACTTTTTTAGTTAGTATTTTATTTCTATGCTTTATTTGTTATTGTTTTTACTTTTAATAGTTGAAAGGAAAGGAATTCACATTTTGGGAATTTATATTGCTTTGAGTCAAAGAAGTTATATTTTTAGTTCACAGAGATTTTGACATCATTTAAATTATATCATTCAAATTAGTTGCTCATTATTTATTACCGTATTACCAGTAATTAATAAATTTTAAATTTTATCTTAATTTCTTTAAGTTTTAATCAGAAAATGCACAAAGAGAGAAATGGGGGTCGGACTAGAGCTTTTCAACAGTACAGTAAAAATCAGTATACTGAAAATTACTGTGCTGTACTGTACGGCAGTAAATTACAGAATACTGTAGTGTACTGCAACGTTGCGCAACCTCGGGTTTACAAATAAAATTGATCCGCGACACACAATTTTAACATTATGGTCTATGAGAACCACATGATTACTTAAATGTAAATGATCCGCGGGGCAAAAAAGGTTGCTCAGCGCTGCTGTACTGTATTCTATAATTTACTGAAAAATACTGTTTACTGAAGTTTACTGAAATTTACTATTTACTGAAAAGCAAAAGAGGCCCATATTATGCATCTTTTTGGTGTCAAATATTCAAAATCACATGTTTATGCCAAGAATCTAAAGATTGACGAACAAACTCTTCTCAATACCTACAAATAATTGGGCGTTGTGTAGTATATGGAAGGTATTGTTGAGACACGCGCTGATTCTCTTCTATTTTGATTAAGCTTAGGCGCGCGGTAGTGCGCAAATTATTGTTACCTAACCCTAACTTACTATTTACACATTTGAATACATACTAATGTGATATGAATTTTTTGCGCAAAACGTCTCAAATCTCAGGAAATTTGGCGCTGGGTAAACGCTTAGCACCAGAGCGAGAGCGTGCGCTCAAACGTTTCATTTATCCCTAGTGCGAGCTTATTATTGATTATAAACACACAAGTCTATCAATTATTAACAAAAATTATTATGAAAAGAAAAGTAACTTTTTCCATCATAATCTATACACAAATTGATGATCAATTTATTTTAAATTACTTTAATTTAATTGAAAATTTAATTTTATATTATTCTATTTTTTAACAAATCTAACATAAAAACTTAAGTACAAGTGCATTGAAGCGCAAATATACACATATAAAGCGATTGAAAATTATTTTAAATGATTAAGATATTGCATATATGCAATTTTTAACTTTTATTTGAATCAAATTTTGGTGATATAATTATAAACTTAAATGAGTTTACAATTCAAAAATTGCTATGGTGCAGCTTTATATGTATTATTTATTAAGAAAAATGTTACAAATATAGGTTTAAACTTAATATAGGTATTATTAAATATTTATGTATTCAAAATATGAGAACGAACTTAAAAATTGAAGACAGAGTTGTAGAAAAACTTTAAAAATATTTGATCAGTAAAATAAAATTATTTTTTGATCGCAATGAACAAAATATGATGTTTTCAGTAGTTGTCACTCTTAGTTATAATAAAAACAAAGACTCTATTCGTTAAATTAATTGTGACCGTTCAAACTATAGGTATAATTCGAGTTCAAGACTTCTTCAAAGAAGCTCAACGTAATGACTGGCAAATCCAATTGTATCAGTTCACTCCTGGGAAACCATATCGAGAAACTTTCTGGGAAATTAACAAATCAAAAGTTGTCAACATTGTATTGGATGTTAAAAGAGAGAATATGATTAATGTGCTCAGACATGTAAGTACTTGAATTTCGATATCTATTATCTATACATTATCTTTGTATAAGAGTCGAACAAATATAGGGTTTGGATTCAATGTAGAGTATAGCTGGAGTATAGCGCAGCACATCTTAAGAAAATGCTTGAAAATGTTGGACTCATACTTGATTCAAACTTTTATGAATTTTAAAAATTATTTATAATGAAATCAGTTTAATTAAAGTTAAATAAGTTCGAATATTCTTTAAAGCATTTTATAGAATCCTTTCAAATATATTAAAGGCAGTGATGCCCAACACTCGAGCGTTAGGCGCGAGGTGGCAAAAGCGAGCACTGAGCTTCGAATTTTCGCCAAGCAGTTGAATGTATTACATATAAAAAAATTTACGAAACAAAATT
Organism: Nanhermannia elegantula; assembly: GCA_034699485.1. Lineage (NCBI taxonomy): Eukaryota > Metazoa > Arthropoda > Arachnida > Sarcoptiformes > Nanhermanniidae > Nanhermannia > Nanhermannia elegantula. The sequence goes on from JAQGCH010002057.1 coordinate 8,904, forward strand.
TTTTATTTAAATAAACACAAATATTATTCGTTTTAAAGAATTTATGCATAGAATCTCACAGTAATCACATATTTCCTTAAAATAAAAACTAATTTTGTCTAATTTTGTGGCGCACAGTAAGCGCTAGGAACCCGAGCGTGAACTTACCCGCGAGAACGAGCCCGAGCGTGAGCACCATTGTGCACACATTAATTAGATTCAACCCATAATATATAATTTAATTCATGATTTTATTTTGTTTTATTTATTTACATAATTATTTTGTTTAACGAAATTATATCTCATCAGAAAATTTTAAAATTTGAATTTTTGATTGGCCTTTGATTCATAAAAAATTGTGATGCCCTTTTCCTACTATTCTACAAAGATAGATAACTTTCCGCTCTGTCCCCTTTTAGGCAATATTCGCACTTTTGATTAAAATGAAAAACTTTCATTTTCAATATATTAAACGATAAATTCCTAAATTCAGATGTATTTCAATCATTTTTATTTTGTTTTCTATTAGGAGTAACTTAAGAGTAAATTCATAAGGAGTTAGTTATCACCAGAGTTGTGAAATATCGAGAGTTAAAAGTTCTCAAATCGGTCGGGAATCGGGAGCTAAAAAAGGTCGAAATCGGGAGTTTCAAAAATACAATATTTCATTCATTTCTAAAGAAAATTATAACTTAAATGTTTATTTTTGTAAAAATGATTTAAATGAACTGTTATTAACCTTATGTAATGGGATGTAGAGCTATAGTCAGATCATATTAAATGTATTCATATTTTTTATCTTTTCTTGAGATGACTTCAATGTATTGACGATTAAAGGCTGAGACTGATTACGACTATTTTGAGCTTTAATTGATTTATTTTAATTATGAATATCACTTTGAAAATGATCGTCAACTCTATTCTTTATGTGTTTTGCAGTCACAAACAACACAATATAGTTTCTGACCATCTGTAGTAAAATCACTATTACCTTTCACCACTTTATTCAGTCTATAACTGAAACCACTAAAACTAGTCTTATTTTTCCCCAATTTATTAATTAATTATAAAATTACGTTTCAATAAATAGCTTTAAATGATCGCAACTTTACTGCATTTGACTTATTTATTAATAAATAATGACACCGTCCATCCATCCGTTCACTATCGCTGTCCAACTAAGATGGTCTGTTCAAGTGAGGATAGCAGTTGTCGCCAAAGCAAACGATCCATTGCAAGCGACTCGATATCAGCACTACTCTCAGTCCCAAAGCGGTTCCAACACAAGTGAGACATATAGCCTGACTATCTCATTCGGGGCCTGCCTCTAGGTTTCACTCCACTCACATCGGACATAAATAAACTCATTTGAATAATTAGTTATTATGAAATGTGAAAAACACATTTAAAACGTTATAATTTTATAAAAAAGATAATATCCATTATAAATGAACGTAAAGAAAAAGACGGACATAATTTATATTTCGTCGGAAAAGTTATACATTTCTGAAGCTTTAGATTACCCTTTTAAAGATTTTTGTTTGCATTTTATTAAAAAAAATATAATAAAATACCCTTAAATCCGGACATAACTCTTAAAATGTGTCAGTACGGTCGGAAAAATTAATACTTATGAGATCGGGAAAATTGAGACTTTAAAACTATGTTTTTTGATAATATCTAATATCTGATAACAGCTCTAATATCTTTTTCCCGATGATTTAACTTAAGGAAAAATATCGGGAATTCCCAATAATTCACAGCTCTAGTTATCACTAATTTGTTTTTAAAAATATTTGATATCTAAGTAATTGATTGTTGATTTTCACTCCCAAGTCAGCCCTTATATAATAGGAACACAATCTTATGTGTGATTTTAAGAGAAAATCTATATGTTGTTTCAATTAAACCAGCTCTTTGTGTAATTTTGGCACATTTTTGGTGTACTATTATTTTTAGAATATAAATGAATTTTTTACTTTTTATTATGATAATAAATGTTTTAAATAGTAGTAAACATCAGTAATTTAAATATCTCAAGATTTACATTTATGGTGCTATTATTAATTTAAGTGTATCGCGTTCTCAATATTGAACATATAAAATATATAAATTTACGTACAGTAAATTCAGTACACTTGAAATATTTTTTCACATTATGCGTTGGGATACATTACGCAACGTTTCTGCAGTAATGCGATTAAATGTAAACCAAAAAGCATAACATAAGATACTTTCGCAAAATGCTGTAATGCTATTAAGTAGTGGTCTTCAAATGGCACTCTCGAGCCCGAACAGCCTTAAAATATTTCAGTCATATAAAACCCACATTATAGCAAGAAATGACTTCCAAAAAACTTTAAATTTCCATATATACTAATCTTATTATTAGCTTAAAAAATAAATAAATAAGTAAATACAGGTATCATTTTCCAAAAAAGTACTATTTATAATCAAATTGGAGATAAACCGAAACTACAACTAAAATAACTTCGACTAAAATAATTACGAAATCTTTTCCCTTTCATCATTGGGTTGGTTAAAAAAACTGTTTTAAGATTTCTTTATCGATTGTATTTTTCAAAATTATTAACTTTATTTACGCTTAAATGCGACGAAAAGCAGTCGAAACATTGTCCACAATATCCACAGTTAGTGGTATTATTGAGGTTGTTATTAAAAGTAAGAAATCTAAAAAGTGTTACTTCAATTTTTGCTAAAGTTAATGCAATTATAACAGTTACTCATAATATTAATAAAACTACTTTATTTCTTATGAAAATAGAAAAATAATTAATTTTAAATCAAATTTTGGTAATTAGCGCACCTCTGCCACCGGTATCATTAGTGCGTCATTTCCTATTATTTAAAATCCTTAATGCGAGAGATGGTTAACTCAGCTTATTCATGAAATTTTTAGCCAATTTTTTATGGGGAGGGAACGTAACGCACTACTAAAATATAAGACAAGGCTTCGAGGAATCCAATAATTTTATATCTAAAAACTCAAAAAGTAGTATGGTCAAATTTCGAGCACTTAATTTCACCTCCAAAATATAAAATATTGCTTTTAAGTTATTTTATAATAAGTTATTATAATCTATAGAAAAAAAAGAATTTGTAACTTTTACATTTATTTTACTCTTTTAGGCAGATTTCTAAGAGTTTTAAGTTTTTTTATTATCCTTATAGATCACTTTGAAAGGCAAGTTATTATATGTTACTATATGTTAACTTTAAACTTTATTTAGGTTAACTCAATCTGCCATTGGGTTCTTTTCATTACTATTCCAATGTTATGCCAATACTATTTATAAATTGATGATTAGAATAATGTAAAAATACATTTTATTCAATAATGAAATGAGTCTTTAGAGATTAATTAATAAAAATAAAAAACATATTAATTTCGCTCATTTAGCAGCACATTTAGCTCATTCACTCTAATCAGAGCCATATATCAATATATTCGTCTTAAGTCATCAAAAATGTCTATTAGATTTAGCCTAAAAGCGCATATAAGTCATGAGATTTACAACTAGGATACAAAGCCAAATACAGAAGTAATTCACTATCGATCAATATTGTGTGCCTTTGTGATGTTGAGATCAATTTTATCAATAAGCGTACCAGAATATGTATGGTCTGTATTTTTTGCTTTTAGACCACTGTTCATTTTATCGCCACAATATCACTACTCGTACATTAATAACTTATTTAATTCATATAAACCAAGAGCGACATTAGTGTTAGCAAAGCATAGGGTGGTCTAAAACTGGTCTAAAGCAAAACAAGTATACAAATTATACGATAATTTGTTTAAAATAATACATGCATTAAAAGATTTTCTACTGATTAGCATTTGAAATAAAAGTTTAAAAAATCTGGTGATTATAAACCATAGTATATAAAAAATTTATTTCAAAATAATTATTTATGATACAGAAAAGTCTCTATTCAGATATTTTTCGAGTCTAAGTGTCAGAATGGAGTCTCGATTTGTATGTTAAATAATTTAAAATAATTAATCTATTAACTCAAGAATAATCCAGAATCGAATATTTGCATTACTATGAATCGAAAAGTTTAATTCTAAATAAACAATCAAATCATATTTGATTTCTTTGAAAAACGTACTGCAAAAGATATGCTGTGAAATATGATTTTTAAATAGCCTATTAATTATAATTAATAAATAGAACTATTTTTTAAATTGTTCTTTTTTCGACCGCTTCAAAAATCATGAATATTAGGCACTTGAGTCAAAATGAAAGGCGACTATAAGATAGACTATAATTTCTCCAAAAGAATAATTCAAAAATTGAAACTAAAAATAAAAGTGTTTAAAACGTCAAAATATATTAACTTATAATATAACTATATTTGAATTTAGTTAAATAATTAGATTAATGAAAAGTATAGCAATTCATTACTTCAACACTTCATTGAACTAACTCTAATGTTTTATTTTGTTTCATATTTTGCATGAAGAGACCTCTTTATAAGTAGCGATGAGCAAGGCTCGAGCTTTTCAGGCTCAGTGGCGAGCCTGAGCCTGGCCAAATTGAGAAAAACTGAGCCTAGGCTTGAGCCTAGAAACCTTGAGCCTGACATTGAATATAAGTTTTAGTAAATGTAATTAAAGAAAATTATATTTTATTCAATTCAAATAAATTGAGAACTGTTTCAGATATTAAATGCGTTCATTTTTCAGAATTTATATATTTAACCATAGATTCCGAGCACATTATAGTTTGAATA
>JAQGCH010002058.1:0-13643 GCA_034699485.1 Nanhermannia elegantula
TTTTGATACGTTATATATAATTGTTTTAAAACATTGACAAACAAAAATGTTTTAAATTATTTTCAAATGTTTAAAAATGTTTTAAAACAGTGTTTTAAAACATTGTTTTAAAACAAATGTTTTATAACAAACAACCCTAATTATATGTTTAAAACTATAAACAGAGATTGAAATAAATACATTAGCTGTAGCATTAAATATATATATTAAATATTAGAATCAAACTGTTTCCTAAATTTTGAATTTCAGTGTAATAATGAACAGCAATTAACATACAGTATATATTTCTGCAAATATTCCTAAAAGTAGTTTCTGTTCTTTGATTTATAAGTAGCTGATTGTCAGCATCAATATTAAGATATATTTTTATTTATAGTTATATTTTGAAAATTATTTAGAATAAAGTTTTAATAATTGTGATATCGATAGGAATTGGTGACCAAAGTATGAAATGTTAGTTCATATTTGGCCAAAAAGTTGAGAAAATTTAAAAATAATACAAATGAATGATTTAAACCACATTTAAATATTCGTATAATAATCAATCAATTCTTAACATAATTAAAGTATAAATAAACAGATTAACAAGATTTAAAGCAGCTCTACTCGAATAGTTGGGAAGAAACTTGCAATTACAGTGACATTTGAAGTCAATGGTAAACATGTCGAAAAAAGTGATTTGTTAAAGCCAGTCAGCGGGGAGTTATGAGTGGCTGACAGAACATGCAATACAAACTGTCAAGAAAGAGTATTTTTCTGCTGTCACAATACTATTTGTCAAAGTTTTCACTGAGTACAGTGCAATGTGATCAATGACAATAGCAGCAGGTGGCTTAAGCCACAAAAGCACCAAAATGTACACCTGTCCAGCTTTTGAAATCCCTTCATTTCAATCTAAGACATGCCAACAGAAATTTACGAGATTTACGACTTTCATGTAAAATATACGTTGCTTTTGATTGTCACTCTCAAAAACCTTGCTTAGAAGTTTTTTTCAATTTAGCTTAATATAAATTCACATAAAAATGGCCATAACTTTCAACTGAATCACTTCAATAAATTCTTAAATTTATTGATTTAAAATTCCTCCACAAAATTCCATTAAAAGACAAACATTCAATTGTTATTGGATTATATAGAGGCACAGGTACACAATTGGACAATGTTTAGGATCGCGAGTTGTAGAGTTTGCAGTTATGCTCAATTAGTAAATATTTGAGAAATCTTATGGCGTTCAAAAACAGATCGTAATCAAACACATTAGGAATTACTAATATTTTCAACTTTTATTACAGAATTTAATAGCAAAATAAAACAAAATAAAAACACATTGCATTACAGATTGAATTTATTGAAAGCATGCGCTACAATACTGTAAAACTTTTTGTTAGTCTCACAATTTTATAAACAGCGTATAAATAAGTTTATTTAAATGTTATTAAAAGTTTATTTAAACTTGAGTTAGTATTAGGATTTATATTATCTAAAAGTTTCATTCATATGTAGTAACGCACATGTGGAGTGAAAACTCATTATAGCGTTTAATAGCTTTCTACACGCTCTGACTCGTCATTCTATTTGCATCACATGTTATTAGAAGTGTAGAACATTGAAAAGATACGACACGGTTCAAATTTAAATATTTGAATACAATAACGCAGCCAAACAGGTCTTTGATTAATATTTAACTATAGATAACAATAAATTTTTAATAAATATATAAATAAAAAGGAAATTAGCATTTGATTGAAGTTAAAACTGTTGATTGCTCACAAAATAAGATAAGAGAAGATAATAGAGTGGATTTGAAAGGCTGAATGGCAGAAAATGCGCTCAAATTAATTAAAAAGCAATAGTTTGCAATATCTTTGCAACATTTTTGGGCAGTTTATTAGCCTTAATAATGTCACGTTTAGATGGAAATGATTTTAATAAGCATTTAGCAGAAACTTGTTATCTAAGGTTTAGTGAAGTTTAGTGGCTGTGAAGAGTGTGCAATGGTTTGGAATCCCCATCTCATCACCACTTTCATGACACATAAAGCCACACATACCATATGTTAAATACATAAATGCCACTCCTGTGTAGAAATTCAAGGAGTGTATCGTTGTTTGGTTGGGCTTTACTGCATCTTTGGTAAGGAGGTTACCCTAGTGAGCATTCTATCATTTGTATAGTCAGTATAGTCAAGATAGTAAGTTTGAAGCGAAATGCAAGTCTTGAAAATGAGTTGATACGTCCACCCCTACACAGGTGAGCAACTATTAGTACGGACCCCAAACCATTCATGAGTGGATCACTATAAATAATAGCGTAGTATAAGATTTTTGCAATCTGTTAACGTTAGGAGTCTTTAATACGTGAATGGGTGCGTAGCGTAAGGCAATGTAAGGTAAACTTGTAGTGTGTGCTGTGCTAGTTGTAGGTTTGGGAGCGCCTGATAAGAACAACTTCTTCACTTTAGCCAAATGGGAAACAGTCAAATGTATTCTGTATTCATGTGAAACAAGCAGTGGTCGTTTGTGTGAGTTTCTAACTTTGTTTTTGCTATTTCTCAACCTCTCCCTAATTAAGTTTTGGAATCAAACACCAAATGGAACTCGCAATCAATATTGGTATCAATCAATTTAAAACTTGTTCCACTTTTAATTGTTGTAAAAGTTTTCTTCATATTATTTGTGCCACTATGAGAAACACAATACTGAAAAGATCACTGATCAACACAAATAGAACTAAACTGAATGAGCAAAATGTGATTCTCATAACTAATATCAAAGAATTGAATTTTTATGTGCTAATACTCTTTATGTTAGTGGCCAATTTGTTCAAACCAGTGGTCGCTGCTAAAAGTTTTCGATATAATCATAATCATAATCATAAATTACTAGTTCGTGTTCTCTATCAATCGGGGGTAAGTCAAGTCATTCATACATTTTCTCTCTAAATCAAGTATATCTGCTTTTTCTCAATTTCACTTTTTTCACTCTTTTATGGCTTTTATGTATCAAAAGTCAATTCTCAATTCCAAACCCTAAGATATTTTATGTTAAAACGTGAATATTTTAATCCATTGGTATTTCAAATTTGGTGTAATCAACACTTTAAAAGCTAACAAATATGAATTCTTATATCAATATAACTAATAAAGTTCGGTATCAAATTCAAAAATTTTAATCATTTTGAACTAAAATAGAAATGAGTTCCAAAACATATCACAAAAATGAAATGTTAAAGTTTGTTAAACTCAGATCTGTTGCATAACTTTATTAAGTGAAACCATATGTAAATGAAATTCTTAATTTTGATAATTGTTCTCAATAGTAATAGATTAAAAATGAATTAAATGATTGTATTTTAGTGTTTATATGGAAAGACATGAATTCAAATAGAAAAGAGATGTTTAAAAATAAGTAAAATAAGTTTTACAACTTGAACAGAATCAAAATATATGATGTAGAGATAGAAAGGAAATAAATATTTAGAATAAGAAAATAGGATACGTTAAAGAAAAAATCGAAGGACTTTCTGGATTCTCTGAAAAGTTTTTCAAAATTTTTGTCAGGACTAAAATATACGCTAATGTAGTTGTAGTTAATTTAAGCGCGCGCTTACCTAATAAATGTTCCATGTTAGAATGTTTCAAGGATAAGTGCATATTATTCACAACTGCTCTCCTTGAGGCCATCAACGAAAATAAGTAACCATTTTCACTGTATTTCACTCCCTTCTTGTATTTATACACAAACTGCTTCCGGTGAACAGAAAACACCCTCAGGGCAGTCAAACTGGATAACATGCACACCTTTTCTTTCTTTTTAACACATGAATATTATGAAACAATCATCTCGAGTCACATTCGTCAACGTGAAGACCAAAACTTTTACTATTACAATCAATGTCATAACTGTAAACCACATCTCTACTGTTGCTTTAAATGGATGAACAACAAGTTTCAATTGCTATAAACAGAGCCCAACTTTTTCGTACAAAAGCTTTCAAAATTAATTCGTGTTTAGGGTCAAAAATAGGAAAAATTTTTAACTAAATTAAACTTTCAAATGCAGATATAAATAATATAAAAAAATTTTAAGTAATTTTTCTCTAAAATAATGATTATCAAAATAACCATCGAAAGGATTTTTAAAAAAATAATTTAAAGTTTTTGTGCAGTTTTTGTGTAAATTCGAATTTTACTAATACCTGTACTTTAAATGGGCTCATCTTTGGTTATTTTCTGAATGGCACTCATTTCTCAATTATTAAACATTTGGAACATTAGAAAAAGTGATATTTCCGAAAAAGTCATGGCTTTGGTCATTAGTAGAATGACTTTTAGTTGAGAAGTCAGTGATGCGAATACTCATTACAGGCTAATGATTACTAAGTAACTTATACTACAATATAGTATTGAATAGTATTATTATGATAATAATGGTAATGGATTTGGTCATTAGAACATAAGAATATACAATTGGTTATAATTAGACGACATAAAAAAGTTTTCACCCAATATTGGAATCGCAAATGTAAATAATTCTGTGATTACATGTCGTGGAAACGGGTATTTAAGTAACTAAACTCTGCGTTAAAATCTGGTCTTGATTTGGTCTGAGAGGCAGTTGATTCTAAAACGTAAAGACATTAATAGCTAAAAAGATAAAGAAAAAAAGTTTAACACTAGATTTGGAGAGAAAAAACAACTTAAACGAGTGTCGGTCACGGTCGCAAATTGAAGCGCCAGAAAGACGCCAAAGTCAGTCCTGCGTGACGAAGAGGGCAGTCGGATAAAGTATTGGAGATAAGTTTGTAGAGAGTTTGCACAGTTTGTACAGTTTCCAAAGGTAGAGAAGCAATCAAAACACTAGAGGCAACACCAACACTGTTCCAAGCATACATTGCCATACATAGCTATACATACATCTAACGTAGCATAGATTCATTCCTACACAAATACACACATACATAGATCAAATGAAATAGACATGTGTCTAGAGGTCATAGTTCATCATGACTCACAGGGCAACACCATTGGGCCAATACGTTAAAGTGTGGGAAAGTGAAGCCAAGCGATTAATGTTTTATACGGTCCGATAGAAGCAGCAGTGAAGTGGAGTGTGCTTTAGAGTGTGCCACCAGTGCCACACTTGCCATTGCACACCAGTCCATTCAAGTGCTGCATCACATCAATGCTACAAAAAATGCAACTTTACTATCATCTAATCTTATGATTTCTGTGCACAACAGTTGCATCTTTTCATTCATCTTTTCAAAGCAAACCAGATGTGAATAAAGTAGAAAACATCAGACCGTTTAAAGTCTCTTAAAATACAAAAGTTTTTCCATTTTAATTCGCCAATTATTGTGAGTTTAATATAAAATCAATTCTTTCAACTACTTTTGGGTTGAGATTAGAAATTAATATTAATTTCAGATTCAATGTAATGTTAGAGAGATCATGAATTTCTTACATGTCATGCACTGCAGAGTAAAACTCGAAATTCGACTTAATTATGGACATAAGATAAGACTTCAATTTCATTTAATATATATAATAAAATCCAACTTTAAATTAGCTGAATATATGATCTTATCGTAGAATAATTTGATTTCAATATCAAAGCTTAACTAATTTAGAGTAAAATTAAATTCTTTCAAAAGCTGCTAAAATATGCTAATGTATGAAACGAAGTGGAAATACAGGCAAATTAATGCTCTCAAAAAATTTGATGATTTGAAAAATATTTTTCAAGAAAAGATTTAGGTTTTACTTTCGATTAAAGTTCGTTTCCACGCAATGTAAAGCATTCATATAATCAGAGTGGGTCTCATTTAGGCTCAAATATATCCTGAGGCAATCGGAAACTGTATACACTCCTCGATCTTTGTCAAAATCTAACGAATTTTGAATTAAATTAACTTTTTTGAAATTTAGAGCCTTTCATTAAAATAAATTTAAGCTTAATGCAGTCGTCTGTGTGTATATTTCAAAAAAAGTAGTGCAAAAAGTCTGCTATTTTTTAATTATATTTTCCATGTCTATAAAGACTAATACAAAATAATAGAAGAATCAAATATTCTAAAGTTGAGAACTTTCAAAAATATGCGACTCTTTGTGTCAAATGTGTTCGTGCTCTGTAAGCATTGATTTAAAGCTCTAGAAAGCTATAAAACTATAGATTACTTTAGAAATTATAAAATCTATGACTTTCTCTGAATTAATGATTTGAATCTCTAAATCAATCATATTTTATATATAAGTTAAACTTAATTTTTTAAAAACTTCTTTTGCACTAAAATAAAATTTAAAATTTTGTTCAACCACATGAATCGAATAAATGCTAAAAATTGCTAAATTTTAACAATTTATTGATTGGGTATTCCGGATATCCCAAGTATATTAAATACAGTGAACTTTTTAACCAAAATTGCGCTATTTTTTAACCGAATTTAGTATGACATAGAGCTCACCTAAATTTATCTTATTTATGCATATGCTTCAAAACGTTTCAAAAAGGTTTTATTAACATTTAAGCTTAGGTAAAAAATAGTTCAATTTGGTTAAGTATTTCAATATACTCAATGTGAGAGTTGATTACAATTTCGAAAAATCAAAATATTGTTAATATTAAAAATATAAGCATTTTTGTGAAATATAGTTCTTGTCGAACAAAATAAATGAGTCATTTGAAATACGTATTAACTCTTTTAAAACAAAAACACATTACTTTTGGCAAAAAAATAATTAATTAATTATTTAAATGCTGTTTTACTCAGTTATTAACCACTTAACTATCTGTATATCGATCAGTTGAGACTAGTATTGATTGAGTTCCAGAACGAAAATATTTCATTTTGATTCTCGTTTTCGTTGAGACACGAGAATAGAAATTGTTAAAAAATGAAAACGAAATTAATTTGAAACTGAATCAACAGTAGTTACATGTAAGCAAACAAGTTCTACAAAATATTAAGCATTTCAAGACTACTCTATTTCAATTAAACTATGTTTTTTGAAAATTTCTCAAATAAATGCCAAAAAAATAAATCAAAAGCCTGTTTTTTAAATTAAAAACACAGTAAACTTATTAATTATAAAACTTTCTATTCATATCAGTTTAGACCGTTTTCTCTTCATTTCAATAATAGTATTATAAATACTGAACTTGTATTAAATCAATAGAAATCACATGAGATAATAAAATAACTTAATAATAATTTCATCAAAACAGATAACATCAGAAGAACATTTACCAGAATGTGATTCTTGGACAGTGTGCAATAAATTAGATACTTATTCAACCCCTTGGGTAGAAAAACAGTGTCGCTGTTCAGGAACAAAATCTTGTTCAACGTCATTAGACCATAACGATGGACATACAGTTGGGGACAAATCTCGACAATTTAAGGTATGAATACTTGTATAAAAGTAAAAAAAAGCTTACAGTGGCAGTCGAAATGAACTGCTATTTTAATAAATAGTTTGTATAAATAATGTATTGTAATCTCATTAATAGCTTTGTGAGCCAATAAGCAAACTTCCGATATGTCGCTATTTTCGAGATATTACTTGGACGCTGACGAGTAATCCCGACAATACAACGAGTCAAACAGTTCACTGTGTTTGTCCTAAGAATAGCGTTGCATATATTTTTAAGCATCAAATTTTCAAGACACAAATGGGCATTGGATACAAATATCATTTCGCCTGTTCTCCGGAAACCGTAGGTTTTTCTCATTTAAATAATTATCATCTAAAACTGGGTTATACTCTGTTCTCTGTTTCCATAAATCTAACCTGAATTCGGAAATATAAGTTATTTAACACAACAGAGGCGTATCGACTAAGTCTAACTTTTACAAAATGTTACTAAATGTGACATAAATTTGATCATATCATTATTCAGCTAACAAACCAAGTGTAAAAGAAAATAAGTTTTGCCCCAAGAGCTAAAGCACTCAATTGTTTGCTTCCTATCTCCTATTTTTTTTAGAGAAACCAAAATTCTTAATAAATATGTTAATAAATTGCGATATTTAAATCGAAAATTTAAAGATACATAACAATATGAATTTAAATATAATTTTATTAATTCTGAAAAAATTGAAATTAGAAATTGAGGTGTCAAAGGAAAGAGCCGTGTCGTCTGTTCACTGTAAGAAAAAGGCCAGATGTGGAAGAAGTGAACACAAACACACTTTGTCAATGTCCTCAAGGATATGCGTGTCCCACACATCATAAAGAAGCAAATGTGGTGAAGGGAACTGTTTATACTCTCGATCATATAAGGACATACAGTGGTTATTGTTCACATGCAAAGTAGTTATCAATTTGAACTTAATTTAATTCAAACTCTTAAATACCTGTATATGTAAATAATTTTTCTTTTTTATCAATTCATTAAATTCAGACGATTTGAAGACAACAATTATATAAGAAGTTTACAGTCTTTAAGATGAAATATCGAATACTCATTTCTATTGAATACGATTTTTTTAACACACCGGGTATTCATATAATTTATTTTTCAAATCTATTCATAATATGTTCATAATAACTAAGTATTTGTCGAACTGATAACTAAATAGTTATACCTCAAGAAATTCAAGAATCATCGGCTGTATCTCTTAATTAAATTTCATTTAATGTGTAGATAATGAACATTTAACTATAATTTTATTGATTTAATAAGAATTAAATATATAAATTTGAAACAAATTAAGCCAAACATCATAAATAGTACTCAAACAATGTTTCGTTAACGTAATTCCCATTTATATTGTAAAAAATAGATTTTGTTAAAAGTGAAAATTATTGTAAAATGTAGATTAATGTTTGTTTTTTAAATTTGTAAATATAATAAATAGCTATGTTTTAAATTTAAAAACATTGAAAAAACACTGCATTCGTATTTATATTAGTGCAAACGTTTGCAAATTTTATTAACAAGTTCACTTATAATTACAAAAACAGATTTTTAAGAAATTGTTATTTTTAAAGCTTAAAAACCTTCAACAAAACTGCGTTTGAAGATCACACGACACAGAAATCAGTAATAATAATGCATTCGTGGTAATAATAGCATCTCTATTCACTCAAATTATAGTATATTTATGCTCTTGTTATTATGGAAAAGAGTATTCAATATTTGTAAGCCGGCGCTCGATCTTTAAAAAGAGTCAAAGCATAATAACTTATACATAATATCATACAAATATTTTAAAGGCTAACAAATTAGTAATAATGGGTATTTTCAAGAGTAGTATCGATCGGGATCGAGTCATTTCGAGTCTCGAAAATCCTCGAAATTTTTTTAATGTCGTTTAAGATGAGAAAATTTTCTGAAAATGCTTTATATCTGTATAAGTGTGAGAATATATTATAATTATAGTATATTTAAAGGGGTAATTAATTATTGAAGTATTTGAAATTTTATTTAAAAATACAAATTTGTTGACTAAATGAGACAATGACTTGTTAGTGAGCAAATTCCCTGCCAACGGAAAAATTGTTTGAGATGACATTTAATTAACACTGATATTTTGTGGTCAGTTTTGCAATTTGTGGCAGCTTTTGATTAAATTTTGCATTTCCTTTGTCCACTTTCTTGAAGTGATTCCAGACCCAAATTACCATTGCTTCACTTTGTTTCAATTTTACATTAAATATCATTATAGCACAAAATAGTTATTTAAAAACTAACAATTTTTCAAAAAAGACTATCTATATCTCGAAATGCAGTTATATTTCATGTTCTTTAGATATAAAGATAACTTGTTATTAAAATGCTTTTCAATCAACACATAATATTTATAATGTGTTCTGAAAATGTTGGCAATTCTATAATTTTTTATTAAAGTTTAATAGCATTTATTTGTCGAGTTCGGGCTTTCGAGTCTCGATTGCTTTCGATCGGGATCGAGAGTTAAAATTCTCGATCGAGACTCTCGTACCCACCTCTAGTATAGCCACCTGTATAACTATGTATAAGTTGTAAAAAAAAGTTTAAACAAAATAATTCCATTCACTTTTTTTTGTAAAGAATTTACTGTAGATTAAAGTTGAGTATAAGGCAAACCTGAGTTAACAAATAACAGAACCAATAAAGTTATAAATATAGTCTTAAAAGAGGGTAAAATACCCCTGACTTGAACTCGAGAACTCACTGTCAATCGACAGATCCTTCTCCTCAGCGAAGTGAAAGCGAAAATAAATTCGCGAATTAAATCCTTTGGCTCACCTCTGAATCCAAGCTGTCCAGAAAAAATCTAGAATAGTCTTCAATTGAAATGAATGGGCTCTGTTATGTTATTTAAGCGTTTCATTTTCAAATTTGCAAAAGCGAAAAATAGAGTTTTTGGAAAATACATCCACCTGTACCTTTGAAGACTAAACCTTAAAAAATACCCCCTGTAATGGTCGATCTTAGCCATCTCTGCTTATGAATAAGTTAAATATAGTTTGATAACTAAAATCAAACAATTTGTTAGAGAAAAATGAAGATCTTTAAATTGGGTTATTGTCCATGAAAAATCATTTTTATTTTAGATATTCCGACCTTTTTTTGGCTCTACTCCCTTATACTTTGATAGTTTTTAGTGACTAACTCAAGTATCTATTAATAAATTAATTAAATCGAAAATTAGAAAAAACAATAGTAAATTCTTTATATTTAACAGTAAATATACTTATAGCAGAAAATTTGAAAAATTAATTTATTAATAACAATAAATTGAAATTTGAGAAAATAGGAAACCGTGAAATAATCCAAGAATTATTAAGAATTCAATATTCAGGAAATTCTATAAAATAAATATTAAATTATAATTAAAGGTATTTTTTCATTCTTTTAGACAAAGAAAAACTGCTTTTATTTCTTTTAAAAAATACATTGAAAACATATGAGCCCAACCGAGGGCTCGAACCCCGGGCCTTCCGATGACGTCTGACATGTTATCGGAAGGCCCGGGGTTCGAGTTCTCGGTTGGGCTCATATGTTTTCAATGTATTTTTTAAAAGAAATAAAAGCAGTTTTTCTTTGTCTAAAAGAATGAAAAAATACCTTTAATTATAATAAATACAGAACAAAGTTAAGTTTAAAAATAATAGTTAAATATTAAATTTTCATCGATTAAAGAAAATATAATTTAATTGATTATATTAACTCATTTAAAACAAATCTATCAAATTAATTCATTAATTCATTTGTAATCAAATTATTATAAAATCAAAATAATTTCAAAATGAATGCATTCCTTAACTGATAAAAACCAAAGTAGAATTCATTCAGATTTCAGTACACTATTAAGCCTTAGGCTGCGTTAACGACCTAATGACACACGTTTTATTTGATTTATTCACTGGTAGGGATTACAATTTGTAGGTGTCTTCTCATTTCGCTGTTTATCTATTGGCTGTTTTTCATTTCACTGTTTTCATAAGAAATTTTATTACAGTTATTTTGATTAATTTACAAAAAACAAATGCAATATAAAGCCTATAATAATGCCTGTTAAAAGCTGTCTCAAAAATTAAAAATATTCTAATATTGCAAGGGTTAATATAAGAGTTATATTTAGGTTAAATGAATAGCGAAGCAGCCGATTCCACTAGCAAAATACAAAAAATTGTGCATAAACATTGTTTTTATTAATTAAAAATTGGTTGATTCAGCTTTTTAATAAAAGTTTATTACAATATTTCAATTGCACTCTAAAAGTGATAACATTGATTTTTCAAATATATGCTGTAACTTTTGCATCTATTTTCAAGTTATTGAAAACAGCGAAATGAGATATAATCCAACTGTTTTATTAATTCAAACAGTATGTATCAATTAATACTGTACATAGACTGTGTGTGTATATATATAAGGCCCAACGTTTTCGGGTTTTATTTTCAAAAGCTTCATTCGGGTACTTTTCGGGTTTTATAATAAAAATTCACAATGTTTTCATAATTAATAATTTGAAAAATTACATTCAGTATCATCATTAAAATAAAGAATTGTATTTATTCGCAAAATTAGCAATTCCAAGACTGGTTTTTTAAAAATGCAATAGAAAATCGAGTTTAATGTCAATTCGAAGAAATAAGGTTTTGTATGTTAACATTTTAGATTTAAAGATAAAATTATCAGCTTAAGATTATTAATTATCGGGGAAATTCGGGTTAAACCCGAAATCGTTGGGCCTTATATATATATATACACCATATCTATACCAGTACATCTCATATATCTATTTATATACCTGTATATACTAAATAAGTATTATAACTTAAGTAAAACTAAAACTATTATAACATAACCTTATAATAGTTTTGATATTTTGTTACTAAAGTTTTGAATTAGGAGTAGAAATTCTGAGTTCTTTTAAATCTATTTCTCTGAACCACTCTAAACCATTGAATATTTCAAACTTAATTGAGTAGTGAAGATATTCTAATGTATTTGTAATTTTTATGAAATAACTCTATTAGTGGTGTATTAGAGATTAGTAATGACTCAATTTCTCGAAATTTAGATTCAATAGATTAAAAAAATGAAAACAAATGCATTATTCTAATACCGAATAAAGTAATGAAGAAATAAGTATTAAATGTTTGCGAGTCATGCATGAAAGGTGTCATCCTTTGATTTAAAGGTTACCTTAACTGATGTATTAATATGATTATGTCAAAGGAGACCAAACTTGAGGAGCACTTAATTTAGTACAGGATTTGTTAGTAACACAAAACCCAAATACCAAACTGGTATAATGAGCTTGAGAGTGACCTTTAAGTGCTGAAGAGCTGCTGCATTGGACAATAATAGTGGCCTTCTTTTGGTAAACTTATTTCAATTTAGAACTACTGTCAGATCATTTGCCACAATTATTAGAAAAGTTGAGTTACTTTTAAATTGATTGCCAAAATCAGTTCAGTCTCAACAATGACAACTCGACTAATTTTTAATTTTTGTGTCACTATTTTGTTATTATTCAATATCAAACTTTCTGCATGTTTAAGAACTAATAAAATAAGCAATTGGTCTAAAGATAAGCCTCAAACTTATGTCGATGTTTCGTCTTTAACTGAACCAAATGTAAGTACTGTCTTATCTAATAATACTGTAACCAATTCTATTCATTTGTTTCTTTATTTCAATGAGCATTTAGTCATATAACAAGTCAAGTCTTATAATATACTCCAATAATTATTTTATGAAAAAGTGGAGTTATCAGTAAAATGCTTGATTCGGATTAGAAAACAGAGGCTGTATTACGCGTATATCAAAGATGTTAAAAATTATAAAATACTCTTCAATTTGATGCTAATAAATATTCTTTGAATATTACTGTGTTATCAAATAGCACTCTAATTCATACACTAGTGACTATTTTTTACTTTTTATTCATTAAAAATATATTTCAAGTCTTAAGATTGAAACAAAACAATAAGAACTATATCTTATTGACCGATAATTAAATTGAAAGAAAAAAATTGATTACATTCTGTTAGAAACTAAACAACTAGCAGAAAGATAGACTCATACAATACTCGCGCAAATATATCATTGTATATTATATGTACAATAGCTAACAGAAATCCATGTAATCACTATTAAGTTTATTGCTTATCATAAAATAAATTTCTGCAGATTAAG
>JAQGCH010002059.1:0-13642 GCA_034699485.1 Nanhermannia elegantula
TGAGTGCACTCACTTTTAGTGCATTTAACACAAAGCTTAATAGAATAGCAAAACTTGTATTGTATTCAGAGTTTCATTTGATTTTAATTTAATCAAAACAGACTATTTGTTTATAACTTAGTCTTACTATTCATTTAATTAACTTTTATTCATAATTAGTTTTACCACATTTACTATTATAGAAATAAATTGAATGAATAAATGGTATTATTATTAACCATACAATACTTACATACATAACGAAGTTTTTTTAAGAAATAAATAATTTTGAAAATAGTTTTAAAGTTTTTTATTTTTTATGCGTAAAAACATAGACTTATGTCAATAATATCATGCATTTTATTAATACATAGAATCATATAATTAAATAAAAATCATTTACAGGTAAGTTATCTCTAAATGTTAACTGTTTTAATGGAAACCTATAATGACCACAACTAAAAGTCTATTAAATTATGAGTTTGTGTCAGAAATAAATGATAACCAGATTATAGTCGTTAACAATACTTACTTCACATGAAAAAATGGGGTAATTAATGATCGAATTGTTTTTATGCTGAATATAATGTATTGTTTGTATCAATTAATAGCTCAATATTTTATTTAAACTAAGAATGCGTTTACGGAAATATAGAATAGTCGCCAACTATTCTCCATCAACAGACCGATCAGGCGAGCGATCATTTTTTCCATCAACAGAAACCGATCGGGAACGAGATCTTGAACGTGATCGCGATTTGGATCTGTCCCGACTCGGCGAACGAGTTCTCGAGCGCTTAGCATTTGGAGACTTACTCCTACTTCTGGAGCGAGACTTGCTTTGATCCTTATTGTTGCGTTTGGGCGACTTTGAGCGCGATTTAGATCGAGATCGAGACTTAGAGCGCGGCGAACGAGAGCGTGAACGGGATTTGCTTCGACTTCGAGACTTTGAACTTCTTCTTGAGCGAGACCTTGACCGAGATCTTGATCTCGTCCTTTAAATAGAGGCATAAATTAGTATTTAATGGAACGAAACTACATTTGAGTGGAAATGTGGTATACCTTCTGCGGCGAGTCTTATCTTCAATCATTTTGATACGTCTTCCGTGAAGGTCAGTTCCGTCCAGTTTTTCGAGAGCGTTCTTCATATCAGTATAAGAGGCAAAGTCTACGATTCTATAGAACACCAAATTAGAGTTGATTTGTATGTGATTCAAATTGCATGAATACAACTCAAGTCTTACCCCATATTCCTTTCCCTTTTATGTGCGTCGGCATAAGTGACTTCCCCCGCCTGTCGCATAAAATCTTTTAAATCCTGTGCAAAATCATAATTAAAATTATTAGAAAAAGAATTAAAAGTATGAAAAATACCGACAAAATAGTTAGATATAGAGATGATATACAACACAATAGTTACACAAATAGTTAAAATCAATGTATAATATAATTGATATAATGATCGCATTGGCAACAGTTATGGGAAATACATTTGAAAGAATGACTAAACTCGTAAAAGATGTTAAATTCAGAACTAATCTCAAAATAAGCCCACATTCGTGAGACGACTCACTTCCCTAAGCTTTCAATTATAAAATAACTGAAAAAGTGATTACCTTATGAATGAATAAACGAATTCGTTTGCATTTAAAACATTAAAGGAACCAAAGAAAGCGGTAAAACAGTGAATGAGTGTACAAATAATTGTTTGTGCGAATGAATTGGAATTTGGAAACCATATAAAAGAGTTTACGCCAGTCAGCAATCATTTGTGGCTTTTATGACTCGGAGCGATCGCATAACAATAGCATCGTTTGCCAGCACTCGCACTCAGGAAGCGTTTATGGACTGAGACACACAACTACGGTATAAAGCGTGCGACTGACCAAAGATATGAGAGTTTGCGACTGACCCATCATTTATATGAGACATCACATTACGTAAGAATATGTCAATCATTCCCCCAATCTGTCAATGATTCTCAATGTCGTCAATCGTCTAACGTCTCACTTATAGAGTTTGAGTTGGGTTTGCATAACACCTGAGCTTTCATTGAATTGACATTTCATAGAGAGTTACAACCCATAGAGCCTGACGATTACGACTGACTCATCATTTATTAGGTGCTAACCATTCATCAACACTTTGGCCAAAGTATGAAAAAGATTGACAAAACATGATATACATCTATCAATATATACAGTATAAGTACAGTTGTGATCTGATTGTGATATATATGAATACATCATATGTGTCACAGTCTCATAGAGTATCCCCTTATTTCACTTCTGTCCCATTCGTCGAAATGAGAGTTTGAAATGAGCCTCAATTCAAATCCTCGTTTCGTTCTAATCGTGTCTTAAAAATGAGTTTAAAGACAAAGACAGTAAAAGAGTTGAGTGAATAATGTCTTACCTGCCAACTGACCCGACTGCTGAGGTTCTCCACAATGACGCGATACTCGGTATTTCTGGGCGGACCGTATCTGGAAGACATGTAAGCATACTTTCGTTGATGCAATCATTTCAATATCAAAACAAACAGAAATCAAAGGACAGTAACACAAACAAAGAGACAAGAGTTGGGTAAAGTTGAGGTCAAGTCAAGTAAAAGAGAAGATCAAATGAAAAGTAAAGCCAAACAAAAATTGGTGAGGTATAGAAAGGTCTGAAATGTCAATTCTCTTACTTTTCAGCGTAAGTAAGTCCGCCAGAAGGTCTTTCACCACGACTGCTACTATAATACCCTCCTCCTCCTCCTCCTCCACCTCCTCTGGATGAACCGCCATAAGGCCTGAATCTGCCGCGTCCTCGTGATGGACCTCTAGCGAACTCAACATGCACTCTGGCGTAATAGAAGGGAAGGGAATCATTATAAATAAACAATGTCTTACTTGTCAATCCAATTATGATTACGTGGACGTCTCTGTCCTCCACCACGAGAGCTAAAAGAGCGACTAAAGTACGGTCTTTTGGTGGAACGTCGCGCTAACTCCACAGACACTCTAAATAGAGGCAAAACAGAGACAAAAACAAACCGAAAATACCATCACTTTTTTGATTTTGTCTCTGCTTTTCTCAACATTACGATTACATGCGAACTAATATTTATTTATACTTATTTATAGTCAACTTTCTATTCTCTAATTTACTGTAAATACTGTTCAGTTTCCTTTACTTAAATATTTCTATTATTCCTATCAATTGCTTCCTAATACTGATAACAGAGACATGCATTTGGTTCTCAATGGGAACCAATTGTAGACATCCAGTAATACTAATTGTAATTGTAATCATATTATGCTTACCTCTCGCCCATCAGTTCCTTCCCATTCAACTCATAGACTGCGTCGTCTGCGTCTCTGTGGTCATCGAATTCCTATCAAGTGTTTAATTAACAGTTAAGAACTCAAAAAGAGATCATTTCAATCAATTCGTACCACAAAAGCAAATCCATCTTTCATTAGTATTTCTCGTATTCTTCCGTAACCTTTGAAAAACTTTTCAATATCGCGTTCCCTAACGTCGTAAGAGATGCGGCCGACATACACACGCGTTCCCATAGTCATTGATCAACACTATTGAGACATACAATATATATATTACCGGTATATCAAACACAGTATTATTAGTATTATTAATATTTTAATAATAAATAGGTTTCAGAAAACGTTGGTTTCGGTGTCTTCAGCATATATGTCGGACCCGAAAGATTAACTCATCACAAACCATATCATTACTAACGTATATTAATAATCAATACATAAATGAGAGCAATTCAATGCAATTGAGCCAATTATTTGCAACTAAATGTGAGCAATCAATAAACGCCTTAACCTATGGATAACTTAAAGAAATGCATCAAATGCTGACTCATTTCTATTAATGATAGTTATGTTCACACAAAACAGTACAGTATTAAGAAAATCGATTCTAAACTGTATTATAAATTGCGAACATTTTAATCTATTTTAATGGACATTAAGTTATAAATAAATGCAATTATTGTATCATTTTTTATAATAAATCGAAATATCGAAAAACAAACCAATTATTAAATGATTGATAGAAGTAATGAATAAAATGAAAGCCATTTGAGAGTGAATTATATGAGAAAAGAGTGAATACTACTTAAGTCAATAAAAAACGAATCAATTTTTTGCGAGAAATGTGTTTTAGGCAAACAGTTATTCACAATATAATCATAAATAACATATTATTATTATTATTACAGTATTTAATGCATAATTGAGAAAAGATTGAAACGAAGGTCAAAATGGAATACATTTTTATTATACATAGAAATAAAGTAAAGATTGTTTGCTTTGCAAAAGGCGTTTCTCTTCTATACCACATTAATATGCATTCAATTCATTCAAATAATTATCCATTTTAACTAATAGTCAAAAACACAATAAAAGGATTCATTACTTACCAAAGTATTGAAGATATGTTTGTAATTAAGAAGTATTTGAAACTATGGATTGATTTTTATTACTCTCTTCAGTGATTGATTTCTTTGTTATATTCGAAAAATGTCTCACTTATGAAGAGGAAAGTAATGGGCGGAAACGGATCTCAACTGTAAACGCCGTCAATATATGCGATGCAGTATTGTATGCAAAGCTCTCGAAACGCCATCTATTTATTTAATGCAAACGTTGAATGTCTTTATTTAAAAATATATATTCTTAAGTATTTTTTTGATACCTTTTAAGACATCTATTTATTGTTTGAATCCTTTTCAATGCTATAAATTAATCGTATTTATTGTTTTAATTATAGAATTATTTGTTTTTATGATATAGTATTAAATGAGAATCAGAATTACCAGAATATTCTTTATATTGATAGTGAATGCCATCTATTGTTTGGATTCTGTGTTACAATTGATTTGAAACAAACAAATATCTAATTATCTAATAATGGATTCAATGCACAGAAAGTGTTGCTTAAGTTCATATAATATTATATAATAATAACATTAAAACTATTAACAGAAACGACAATAATTAGTGAAAAGAATGTTTTATAACTGAAGAAAGTGTTTATTATAATATAATTTGCAACAACTCTGTAATCAGTAATTATTTACAAATAGAAAACTTATATAAAAACTGCAATTAATTGATAGCTATATTAGAGTCTATACTAATACCTAAACATAATAATGACCGGTAACTCATCGGTGGTGTACTTCTACGATCCCGACGTCGGTAACTTCCATTATGGTCCAGGACATCCTATGAAACCGCAGAGACTGTCGGTCACACATTCACTGGTATTGAATTATGGGTTATATAAGAAGATGAATGTGTATAAGCCGTACAGAGCGACATATCATGATATGTGCAGATTTCACTCGGAAGAGTACATCCAATTCCTACATCAGGTGACGCCGTCTAATGTGTCCCAATTCACGAAAAGCTTATCGCAATTCAATGTGGGCGACGACTGCCCTGTGTTCGAAGGTCTGTATGACTTCTGTTCGATGTACACCGGAGCCAGTCTTCAGGGGTCGGTTCAGCTCAACAATCACTGCTGTGATGTGGCCATCAATTGGTCGGGAGGTTTACATCACGCGAAGAAGTTCGAGGCGAGCGGTTTCTGTTATGTGAATGACATTGTGATCGCCATATTAGAGCTCCTGAAACACCACCCGAGAGTACTATACATAGACATAGACATACATCACGGCGATGGAGTGCAAGAGGCCTTCTATCTCACCGATCGGGTGATGACTGTTTCGTTTCATAAATATGGAAATTATTTTTTTCCCGGCACTGGAGATATGTATGAAAACGGTTCCGAAAGTGGACGCAATTATAGCGTTAACGTTCCGCTCAAAGAAGGCATTGACGACACTTCATATGCTTTCGTATTTAAGCCTATAGTAAATGATGTGATACAATGTTTTCAACCGTCAGCCATTGTTCTTCAATGTGGAGCCGATTCTCTGGCGAGCGATCGTTTGGGATGTTTTAATCTCTCATTTAAAGGTCACGGCGAGTGTGTTAAGTATGTAAAAGACCTTAATTTACCGCTTTTAGTACTGGGAGGAGGCGGTTATACCCTGAGGAATGTGGCGCGCTGTTGGACTTATGAGACCAGTTTGTTAGTCGACGAGACCATCAGTAATGAAATACCATATATGGAGTATTTTGAATATTTTGGTCCTGATTTCACACTACTTAGTGATAAAGCGAGTAATGATAATCCGCATAACGCAAACTCGAGAACATATCTCGAGAATATAGTGAAGTACGTTCACGAAAACCTCAGGAACATTCAACACGCGCCGTCTGTTCAGATGCATTACACACCGCCCGATTGGTTCGAACCAAACGATTCTAATTATACTACTATTCTGAGTGAAAGTGAATCAGCGAATGAGTTCTACGATAGAGAGGAAAGTAAAAAAGATGAAATCGTTGGCAAACAAACAGAGGCTGAAAAGTGACCCTTAGTTTCACAGTAACACATACTGTACTTATAAATTGGTATTTTAGGTATTTTCTATTATACAGATAGGAGTTTGGTTTCATTTGTTACAGGTATACACTTAGGCTTCATAGCTATAGCTTTTAATAATTAATTTATTTAATTTTTTTAATTTAAAGTGATTAAGATTTTAAAAATTAATTAATTGATAAACAATTTATGAAAAGGTGTATGAGCTGAATAAGAAAGTTTTATTTTCTTCTCATATTTTATATTAGGTATACTGTACTGTAATTTGTAAATACATTTTTATGTTGTTTTCTATGATCATGACTTGTAAATGAGTTTCTCAGTATCAAAGACAGGACACTAACTGTTGTATAAGAAACTATAAAAATGAGATCAGAAATTTTCATTAAAATAAGCTAAAGTTCGTCCTGCACTGTGAGCCACGAAAGTTTCACTTAACCATTGCTCAAAATTTTAACATTTATTTTATTATTAAATTTCTGTTTTCAAAAATACTGAAATCTCATCGAAGAGACATCTCTTCATATCATTAATAACTTTTATGTATACATTGTTGGAAATCATTTTTGTTGCAATAGTTCGTAAGGTTAGGACAACACATCCTATTCATCATTTAGCGCTTATTTAACAGTATATTATAGGCTTCACTTATAATAATAAAAGCAAATTATTATTATTTTGTAACATCTAAGCAAACAAGAAATTTAATTTCTCTTAATGTCCTGTCTTTGCCAGTGAGAGAGTTTAGTCTCCAGTTATATTTGTATTTAACCATTTTTTTTATAAATTTCAAATCAAGTTTTAGATGGATTTGTGTCTATCAATAATTGATTGATTTTTATTTTGATACAATTTTTACTACATTTTAATTTAATTTAGTTATTCTAACTGTAAATAAATCATCAAATTATTTCAACATTAAATATTGAACTTTTTTAACTTTAAATCCATGATATATTTATGTATATAAAAATTTACATTATTTCCAACAGAATATCTAATTGAAGTCAATCTCATATTTGATATCATTTGATGTATCTTTCATTCTAATTGATAGTAATATATATCTATAAACTTTGTCACAAACACCGGTAGAAACGAATTTGTATGCTTTTCAACGTTTAATTGGCGCAAAGGTGTCAATGATGGCTGGGGTATAGGTGGGGGTACTTTTCAAACATGTTATTTATCGCTTTAAAACCTCTACTAATGATAATCTGAGGCTAAATAACAGATCTGAGACCATACATTTTTATTTGACTTATTTTAGACTTTTTTGTAGAAAACAAAGCATTTTTTCGCGACACTTATTTTCGCTTTTGGATCGCTGAGGGAAGGGGTCGATTGTCTGTCAATTGACAAGAGGTAGCTTTGACAAACATGTGGGGGCTATGGCTATGCTGTCCTATACCCCTTTGCGCATCGCTGTTCTTACAAATTGATTCATCAAAAAATAGGCACAAATTTATTCATTCTGCTGAACATAAAACCCGAATCCTAAAGAGGATGTGTTGGGTTGCGTTGTTTGCAATTCTTTATGACCTGCATTAGTGTATGATTGAGGTCCAGGACTTGTACGTGTGTTTTGAGAGACTGAAGGAATCCGATCGCCGTGTTTTACAGCTAAACCAACTTTAGAACGACCTCTTCCTCTTCCCCTTCTCGGGGATAGTGTCGTAACAGTTTCATTGTGAATATCATTGCCACCACTCAAAGCGCCGCCAAGAAAAGGATATGCAGCTAAAGCAGCACTTTTGCCGGCCTGAGCGCCCGCCAACTCGGCCGCAGCCAATGCAGCGGATGCAGCGACTGAACCCCTACCTCTGGTAGCAATAGGACCGCGAGCTCTTGATCCTCTTGGTCTACCTCTACCTCTTCCCGTTCCTCTCTTTATGTTAAAAGTGGACGGACTGTGAATATCAGGTGTTGATGAAGTTCTTGAAGGGGTGGGACTGTTTCCATCATCAACTATCAGTATTCCTTCATTACTTTCGTCTTCTTGAATGATTGTTAAAGATTTAAATGATTGCTAATAAACAAATGTTATTTCAAATTAAGTTAAACTTTTAATTCTTTCCATTTTTTAAACTCACTTCACTGTTAGGACTCGCCGGAAACGAATCATTTTCATGATAAATATCATTATCCTGATTAAGTCCAGTCATTTCGTTACTCAGAGGCGCGAAATCCGATTCAAATTCTATTTTCCTTTTACCAGAATATTTACGCTAAACATAGAAACAAATAACCAAAGTTTGAATAAACATCTAATAGTTAATGGCGATTGTCTCAACTCTTTATATGTCTGTTCTCTTTAATTATACATTCAGTCAAATTACCAAATCATCAAATTTTAATCATTAGTAAGTTTATTAATGAATAAATGCAAACAATTTATTTATCATTTCATATATTAATTAGAAATAAATAAAATTTCAGAATATTCTCAGAACAGTTAGTTTTGATGATAGGGGTAATGAAGTAGAGTTCAGACTAAGCCTACTATATAAGTATGGAAATGAAACTTACTTTTTGCAGTTCTGCTTCTTTTTTTTGTTTTCTTTTAGTAGACTTTAAAGGAGTTGCACCGCATTCTTCAATTTGCAATTTTTTCTCTTCTTGTTTTTGATTAAACCTTCTCTCGAGTTCTTCGTCGTCGAGTAAAAGTGAAACCACTTCAGTTGGCTTTAAGGTGTCGGGTTTGAAAGTGCCGCCGCTTATAACCATACGTTGTATTTCAGACTTTTCTTTAGCTCTTTGTAATATTCTTTCTTCAATAGTTCCCTTACAGACAAGTCTATAAACAGTTACTTGTTTTGTTTGACCCAATCTGTGCGCGCGATCCATAGCCTGTTGATCGACAGTGGGATTCCAATCACTGTCATAGAAGATGACAGTATCAGCTGCTGTCAAATTAATGCCCAAACCACCAGCTCTTGTACTCAATAGAAATACAAAAATATCAGATCTCGTCTGAAAGTCTGCGACCATATCTCGACGATCGGAGATTTTTGAAGAGCCGTCTAATCGCATATAAGTATGTTTTCTGTGCCACATATACTCCTCCAAAAGATCGATCATTCGTGTCATTTGAGAATATATTAGTACTCTATGGCCTTCATTTTTTAGTTTATTTAGCAAATGGTCTAAAGCTTTCAATTTTCCTGAATCAGTGACTAAAGTTTCTTTATCTGGAATTACTATTGAAGACCAGCCGTTCAACTGTTTGCAGCCAAGGATGCCTTTCAAAGGCGGCGGAAAGAATCGTGTTTTTTGTAATTGAATCGCTTGATGTAAGTGTAAACCAAGGTTTTCAATGTCTCCCTGAGCTATCAGATGATTTATTTCAAGACTTCCTCCAAGCCTTTGAAGATAATGGCAACGCATTTCGCGCGCGCTTCTACAGAATAGCTCTCTCGGAGCGGCGCTGATTCGCAATCCATTTGTTTTACTGATTAGTATAAACAAAAATGAAGGAATAAGTGTTGGCTCGCATTCATATATACGCGGAGACCGAGCCTTATGAACAACTTCACGAAATCTCGAGGAAATTGTTGACAATTTTATCGAATCATTTTCATTATGACTGCTTTGATCATTCGCTGAATTAAAATCATTAAACTTTCTGAATCTCATTTCTCTGTGTTCTGCAGATTCTGATTTGTAATGAAGTGTATGTCTGGCAAAGCCATAAATATAGCTGAAAGCACTGCTTTGAGACCATGTAAACAATAAATCACTCCATAATCCATTCGAATCATTACAATTCAATTTGTTGCTAATAAGTAAAGTAGTCTTCAGAGGTACTAAAAGAGGTTCAGTTGAATGACAAAAGTTATTAGAGTTCCATAAATTCTGATAAAACATTTTTAATCTAAAATCGAGTTCTTGTAAAATATATTTCCAAAAGACTAATAATAGATTTCCATAAAATAATTGATTCAATTCATTGGGAGACAAATTGATTAATCGGATGAATGAAAAACACTTGAATGAGTCATTATTTTTAAACAAAGAATTAAAAATATAATCACAACTAAAAATATAAAGTTTTCTATACAACAAATCGTATTTCAAAGAATCGAATTCAAAGTAATCATTGCACAGACCGGACTCGAATATAAGTCGGGGAACAACATAAGTATCCAAATGCATGAAATAAGGAGAGCGTACGTCTCTTCGCTCAAAAAGGTTGGGATGATTGCAAACTTTGCGGAACTGCATCACTAAATTCATTAGACTCGATGTCGTCGATTGTGCTGATGATGAAGAACTTGAAGAAGCCATTAAGTCTTCAATAGATATCTTATTCTTTATAGCTTTATAAAGTTGTAGTTGACGACTAGTGAGCCCACAATAGAGTTTTATCTCAATCTTATCCGATAACTCATTTTCAACATCTTTTTTGATGCGGCGCAACATAAAAGGTTTCAAAATCATATGCAAACGCGATAAGTGTTTTTCATCAATTGCTGTTTTGTTCTCAGCATGACTTTCAATATCTTTAGAGAACCATTCGTTAAATTCTTCGTGAGAGTCAAACATTGTGGGCATAATGAAGTGCAAAAGAGCCCAAAGCTCTGCCATTGTATTCTGAATTGGAGTTCCCGTTAAAAGTAAGCGATTTCTACACTGAAAAGATAGTAATATTTTCCACCTCACACTTGATGTGCTTTTAATAGCCTGCGCCTCATCCAAGACCATATACATCCATTTGATGCGCTGAAAGTATTTCACGTCTTGCACAACAAGTTGATAGCTTGTGACCAACACATGAAAGGCCGCCTCTTCGCGATGCAAATACTTTTGATTCCAGAACTTTCTTAAAACTTTTCTGTCGTTAGGATTTCCCCAATAGGGCAACACTTTGAACTTTGACACAAATTTAGTGAGTTCTTGTTGCCAGTTATGCAAAGTAGAAGACGGAGCTATTATGAGAAAAGGTCCCCAAACTCCTAGACGTTCGGCTAAAGTGGCCAAAAATGCAATGGTTTGTACTGTTTTTCCTAAACCCATCTCATCAGCTAATATACCATTAATGCCTTTATCGTAGAGATTGTACAACCAATTCATTCCTTTCAATTGGTAAGTCTTTAGAATTCCCTCAAAAATCTTCGGCTGAGCCAATTCGCTCTCTTCTGACAATGAAGTCTCTGATAAGTTCATCTCAAGCCTCATGTCCTCATCAAAAGAAACATTTTGTTGCTGATGTGTTTTGAAAGCTGTGTCCGCATTGAGTAAAGCTTCGCGTTTCTTGACCTCAGCGTTAAAGTCGTCCTCAACACCACTCGATAAGATCATTGCATTTTCTTCTTCCAACTGTTTTAATATAACATTTTGTTGAGTCTCGTCTTCAGGATTTAAGTTCGTTAACTTACGACTCATAAAATGTGCGTACAGTTCGGTTTGTGTTATTAGAAAATTCAACTTTCGCTGTTGTCTTTTGGCCTCTAAAAGTTCAATATCTATTTTGAGCTGTTCTTGAGCTTCTTTCTCGGCTCTTTTCCGATAATCTTTCTCTACTTTGTCAAACCGTTTCCAATAGAGTAACATTTCTTTGGTAACTCTTCGCGCACGACTGTATTGGTCGCGACAGAACTGTTTCTGATGGGCTAAAGTCATCTTTCGCTTCTCTCGTTGGCACCAATTGGCCATCTTTTTAGCATTGTTTAGCATTTCTTTTTTAGCCGCAAGTTTTTGTTTATGTGCGCGCGGTATCTCTTTTCTGGCGATCGCTATCCACAGCCTTTTTCTTTTCAAAGTAATGATCGCCTCTTGATTTGCTGCCGAATTCGCTTTTTTCTTTCCAGATCTTTTCGATTTGATTGAAATTATTGGAGAAGAAGATGGACTTAATGAGGTCGGAGTGGTGGGAGCGGTCGCACACTTGGGAATTGAAAAGTTTGTCACTGAATGCGTTGGCGTTGGCTGTGATAGAGATTGTGACAGAACAGAACCGCTCGACTCTTCGGTGTCAAATATATCGTCTGGTAATTGAGTGGTGACGTTATCATTAAGGCTATAACTGGAACCACCGGATGGTTCAATATATGATACATTAGAACATTCCGTTTGTAAGATTTTGTCGGGTAATTGTGCGTCATATGAGATGTCATCGAGAATTTTCTCCACTTTTATCGTTTTCTCCATCGGACAGCTTTCGGGTGTATTATTACTTTCGCTGACATTACTGTTTGCGATTACAACCGCTGGTTCAGTGATAACTGAGGTCTGGATTTCCTTCTTCTTTGGCTTATTTAAAGGTTTGGCAACTTTTTTAGTTGAGGTCTTATTAGTGGCCAGAAGTGAGAGCTGTTGGCTCGGACTCGACAATAAGCTTGAGCTGTAATTTTGATATTGTCTTAACTGAGGATCGCTTTCGAACTCTCGTTTGGCTTTTTTCTGCAAATTATGGAATCGAATCATATCACGAATGCATTCTTCAGACGCCACTTCACTTTCAATTTCACTTTCAGATGAATCGCTTTTGTCTAATAAAATATTTTTCAACCACTTCTTGTTTTTCTTAACTTTACTTAAGTTATAAACTCGTGTTTTGACTGCTTTTAACTGTTGTTTTGATATATTTGTGTTCAACTGTTCGTCAAAACTATTGATTAAACTTTAATTAGATATTTATTTAAATATAAAACTAATTAAAAATAATGCAAACCTGTTATCATTGAGAGTCTTCTCCACCTGTGATAATAAGTTATCCAAACGAAGAGCTTTTTCTAGCCTTTGAAGATATAACGGTTTTGCCGTTTGATTCTTGTATTGATTATTCGTATTATTAATATTATTATTGATTAACGACTGGTTTAGGGAGGCTTTAGATGTCGACTCAATATCCATACCTATTAGGGTCAAAGGTCATTCATTAGAATTACCGTTAATGCTAAACACATTCAATTAATATCTATTTTTCAATTATGTCAAACATCTATACATTCATTGAAAATTACATTTAATGAAAATACTATTCAAATGATTAACATTTGAGTCAAATATCTATAAATATGACCCAAACTATGGTTTAATAGATTAAAAGCAATGAACACTACGTCTAAAGAAAGAATAATTATTAATAATTATAATTGAATTGAGTGATAGATGTGTTGACATCTCATATGATATTCTAATAAATGTTAAATACCTCTGAAAAATGATTGAAATAATCATTATTTATA
>JAQGCH010002060.1:0-13641 GCA_034699485.1 Nanhermannia elegantula
TGAAGTACTGACAACTCCTTTGAGTTGATTTGAGTCTAATTTTTAAAAAAATATATAAAATTGAGTTTGAGTTTAAGATTTTGCTTCGAACCTGTGATCGAAGGTTTGTGAGTTCGAAACCCAGCCGCGTCCTATTCTTTCTGCAATTTGTTGGCCACATATTCTATGTTTTTCAACAACCGTATGGCCCGACGCGTTTTCCCACACCGACACGGGGTTATCCCTATAAAAATCTCACTGGTTTTCAATTTGGGCTTCAGTCAGATCTCCTCTCATTAGGGAGTTCGCTCATCAATACGTTTTTTAAGATTTTTAAATATTTTACTTTAGTCTAAGTTTAAGTTAAAGTTTATTTAAGTTTTTTAATCAAAAAATACTCAAATTTTAAATCGAATTTATTAAGCATTCTAATAAAAATTAACGAACATTCATATAAGATCGGAAAATTGCCACATAAACTATTTTTACTATAATATTACTTAAACTACAGAGTGTTTCAAACAAATGTTACAGAAAATATTTGATTATAACTTTTATAATAAGTATATTTAAAAATTGAAATTTTCCACTATTTCTCAGGGATAATAGAAATTTTTGTTCATCTGTTGTTCATCTCATTCGCTTTTGGTTTTAATAAATTTTCTAATTGCAGTTCATTTTTTCTGAGTATTGTTAAATTAACGCCTAAAAGACACCGGCCTTTTATTTTTGCTTTAGTGCATGGGCTTTAGTTCAATGATTTGTATTTAGATCTTAAATATTTTGAACTTATTATTGTCAACACATTTACACATAAAGTCTAAACAAGAAATGAATTCAAATCATTGGGTTTTGAATACTTCCTTATATTAAGTTTCATACATTACTATATAATTTTTATGTATGTTTTAAAACACTAGCGAAAATTGGCACAACCAATTGTTAACCTATGACCGATATACAGTACCGTAGCTAGACATTTTTGGTTGGGGGGGCCAGACATAGGAAAATTCTAAGATTTGATCATTATTGAAATTGCTACAGACATACACTTAAATATCTGAAAATTTTTAGGTGGCCAGTGGCCCCCTGGCCCATAGCTAGCTACTGCACTGCCGATATATGAAGGAGTCTCAGAAGAGGAACCTGAGCGATAACATTTTTCCTATTAAGGGCTTCAGAATCATTAATATAAACGTACATTTATATAAGATAAGGTTGCATAATCTATTTTTATAATAATATGACTTAAGCCCTTTATAGAAAAAATATTTTTGCTAACGTTACTTTTCTGCGAATTTTTTTTGAATGCTTGAAAAATTTTTTGTATCTGTTAGATTTTTATTGTTAATTAAAGACTCGCATAGCTTCTTACAATCAAACACTCAGTTTTTTATATTGACATAAAAGATAAGATGACACTTGAACTAACATTAGACTTATAAAAATTATTTCTAATCAATTGCTTATTTGTATTGATAAAGATAAATAAAATAAATAAATAGATATTAAATAAGTCTGATAATGAAAAACAAAAATAGTACAGATTTTTGCTTATATCACATTAATTCAGTTGAATCCTTCACATTATTATATTGAAGTCTATTAAATATTTTGAAATTGTGTTACATCTTTGAAATGACTTTTTCTAATCAAACAAAAAGTGAAGATTGCAGTGAAAAAATGAAAATTAATGTGAAGCAAAAAAATTATGAATCCGGCACACAATATATTTCCGAAGAAACTTCTACCTCAAAGTTTACGAAACAACAAATTATTGTGTTATTACTCTTGTGTTACGCTGAGTTCTTTCTTGGTAGCGGTTATACTATTTTGGCTCCATTTTTCCCTTCAATTGTTAGTAAAAATAAATTCTTAAAAGTTTTATAGAAGTTAAGTGTTTATAAACAATTTTAGGCAAAATCTAGAGGTGTGTCGGAATCATGGATTGGTATAATAATAGCTGCCAGAAATATTGCAATATTTGTTGGTTCCATTATAATAGGAAAATTGGTATTGGGTTATAATTTTAAAAATTATTAAGATTTTCATTAAGTTAAAGATTTTTTTTAAAGATACCGCGACTTAACTTGAAAAATACATTAACAATCAGTTTATTTTTTGCCGGAGTTTTAAACGCATTATTCGGGTTTGAATTTAATTTTTGAGCGATATTTTTAAAAATTACTATAAGAAATAGAATTGAAAAAATGGTTTGCGTGGATAAAATTGGTTCATATTTTAAATTTTATGTAGTTTTCTGCAGTGGTGGCCATACAACTCTAGTCTGGCAATTATGGCGGTTATATTAAGATCTGTGGAAGGATTAGCATCCGCTGGTTTATATACCAGTATTTTAACATTTGTTTTCATCAATTTTCCGAATCATGTTACAAAAGTTTTTGTGAGTTATACGTTGTGATGCGTCAGTCTTTGGGACTGAGAATTAACCTGAGACTCAAATTTTTTTAAAATTTTGAAATTTAGGGAATGTGTGAAATGTGTTTTGCAGTTGGAATGATTTTTGGACCTGGAATGGGAGGAGTACTAAATCAGGTGAAGGATTTAATTAATCTCAAATTTTAATATTGCAGTTAAATTTAATACAGTAAAAGCTCGACATAACGAACCCTCAAGGAGTAAAAAATCTTTTCCGTTAAATCGAGTGTTCGTTATATCAAATGAATTTTAGCTTAATTTAATAGCCGAACGGGATTCCGGTTATGTACGTTATAACGAGATGTTCGTTACATCGAGGTCAGTTATATCGAGCTTTTGCTGTATAAATTATTTGCTTACTATAAAACAAATTATTAAATTAAAGCTTTTTAGCAAAATTTTCTAAAATATTATACGTTTTGTAGTGAAAAATAATTATTAAACTTTTACAAAAATAACACAGTTTGGCGAAAAACACTTTAACGCCGGATTTTCTCTGCCTTTTTATGTGATCGGAACTGCTATTATATTTGGATCTATAATGAATCTCTTCTTACTGCCGGATTTGAGTATATGTTTATGAAATATATAAGAATCTAATATTTAAATATTGAAAAAATTCTATAATTTTTAGGTGAAAGCAACACATTAGAAAAAACAAGTGTTTTCTCTATAATAAGAAATTTCAGTGTTTTGCTTAACATTCTTATCACTGTTAACAGTTGTGTTTTACTTGGTTTTAATGAAGCGACGCTTGATCTACATTTAGGAACAGTGAGAATACTATTTTATTTTACTGTATACTAAATGTTAGTTAAAAAAACAAATAAATAAAAATTTTACAAAATATAGATTCAGGTATTGCAGCCATCAATAAAAGGTGTGATATTTTTAATATCTGGAGTAATAATGGCGTTGTTGCAAAACTTTTGGGCGTTTGTGGCCGAAAAACTTACCAGCGCTTACTCAATATGTTTAATAGGATTTATGTCATGTGCAGTTTGTTTTACAATATCTGGTCCGCTACCTTTTTTCAATATAGATTCGTAAGTTTTATTTGACAGCTGATTTGATATATTTGATGAAAATGTGATAATTTTGTTAGTGTTTTATTTTTGTATTTAGTAATATATGGCTTGTAATTGTGGCGCAAGTATTCCTTGGGTTCGGTTTTGGAGCGCTTTTTATTGGAAGTTTTGCGCAGTGTTATCGCGAAACTCTGTAAATAAAACATAAACTTAAATTATCTAAAGATTAATTTTTAAAATTTATATGCTCTATAGTGTGATCCTCTATTGTTCGCTTTATAGCCATAGGTCGTTAATAGAATAATTATTATAAGTATAAGTATAGTAAATAATTATTTTAATTCATATAAACTTAAAGCGGCACTAGTTTTAGGAGAAATGAGGTATAGAATCAAATAATACTAAAAATCCATAAACATAGTTACCCACAAAATGCACTGCACTGTACACAAAAGATCAATTTTGTGCCTAACCTAACATAACCAAACATAACAAAACTTTAGGGTACACTAAACCGTAATATATTAGGATAAATCTGGTTTAACCAGTTGAATGACATTTTTGGTTTATAAAAATTAATTAATTAAATGCTTAAAAGAAATTTGAAACTGAAATGCTTTTGAGAAAAATAACATCTGATAAATAAATTATAGAATGTGTGGATTTTCTGAAAATAAGTCAACTTATGCGGTCATCTCTGGTATATTTTCTTCTTCTTTTGCTTTAGGGTAAATTATTTTCCCTCTCAATATGTATAAAAACTGTTGGTTCAAAGATTATTATTTTTATTATAGTACAGCTATTGGCCCTCCAATTGGCGGGTTCGCGATGGGTCGGATAGGTTATCGTTGGGCTACAGTTCCAATTGTTGTTCTTCAAATAGTTTTTGTATATATTTTGAATTTATAATTATTTCGCGGATAATATACTATACTTATTAATTCCATTTTCAGGTTTTAACAATAATTCTGTTCGTTATGACGCGGAGAAAATAAAATATATGTGTGTATTGTCAAAAATGTTGTGCAAATATTTCTAAGAATTCATTTTTTAAAATATTATGAAGAATTGGTTACTATGTATTCGATCTTTAATTAGTAATTTGGGTCAATTCCTAATTTTAATTGTTTTGTAAATTAATATTACATTTTTTGAAAATAAATATTAGCGCTTTTGGAAAATATAAATCTTATAATTTTTAAAGGTTTGAAACTCTCGACAAATGTTTTATACCGTATATCTGTTATATGAATAAAAAAATTTAGATAATTATTGTATAAATTGCAAGTTTTTTCGCAACTAAATTAAAAAATGAACTTTATTATAGTGATATCGTTGTGTTCTATGATACATACAGTATAAGTTATTCTATTCCATGTCTAGTATACCGCCAGGATTGGGCAAATGAACGCATGGAATCGATATAAAATCATCTGAGCTGAGCTTGTGTTAAAAAACGCTTCATTTATTCTTATGCTCAAAGTTCAAGTATGACCTCCTGTTCTGATCTTTTAAGTTTACTTATATAATAGTAGTTAACTTTAATACCATTTGAGTTTAATTTAAAGTTAAATTAAACTTTAACTAAAAATAGTTATTTTAATGAACTAAAAATAACTAAACTTTAACTAAAATTAAAATGAAAAACATAAATTATTCTCATTTCTTCGTTTAATGACTCATATACAGTAGACTCTCATTATAATCAATTCGGATATATGAAACTGCTCGTTATAGTAAACAGTTTTGGTACTGTAATTTGGCTGATTCCCCATTCAGCTAATGTTAAAAACTCTCTATATATTCAACTCTCGTTATAAGGAACGGATTTCGTTCGCATTTGGGCGGTTCATTATAACGAGAGTCTACTGTAACTTATAAGTTAGAAGTGATATATTGAAGAAATGTATTTATTTAAGCTTAAAATTTTCAACAAAATCCATCACTAAATTGAAAGTAATAATAGAAGTGATAAAACATTTTTAAAAAACTTCTGGGTTTCTAACACTCAGAAACACAAACACAATCAGAATTGTAATTATAGTCTGGAATATTATGCACAAAAAAGCTGAAATATGCAAATATATGCACAATAAAAATGACCACAAGATGCACAAAATATGCATTGAAATGATTATTTTATTATTATATAAACTAAAATCAAGATAAACATGTTTTTAATATATAATTTAAAGTATAGTTTTATAGTTAATTATTAAATTAATCTTAAAATTATCAAATTGTCGGTTTCGTTGTAGTCGTTGTTGTAGTCGTTATCGTCGTGCCGACGCTGGTTGTGGTGGAGCGGGAGCTGATTGTTCTTCGACAAATGCGCCGAAATTATTTTCATTTGAGACAACACTTTTGCCCACATTTTTGTTGAAAGAGTTGGCATTTCCGCCACTTATTTGCTGTGTTTTTTGCCATATAGTAGCGCTTTCTGTTATGAGCGACAACAATACTATTAATAAATGTAAAATTAATTTTAAGTCTACCTGATATACAATAAAACGAAATGTGTATTAGCACAACAAAAATGACAAACATTATTTCAATTTTAAGATCAAAGTAACAAATTTAGCAAAACTTCTAGTTATTTTGTGTAATTCAACGTTGCATTAATCAAATGCAAGCTTCAACATATATGCGCTGTATTAAAAAGACTTTAATTATAAAGAAATAGCGAAAATTTGCTGGAAATCAAATTGGATAGGTGGTGCTTAATAGTTTAGTAGCTTTTAATAAGATTATATTTAAATTATATTTTCACTGAAACTATCAATTTAGCGAAAAACAAATTAACTTTTAAGGTACACTTATGTCTGTTACTATGACTACACGTGATATTCTCTTTTTAAACAAAAAATATTATGAATTAGTTAAGAATACCTGACGTTGTAAATAAAATTTTATTTATCTTGCATTTAAATAAAGTGTTATTATTATATTTTCAGAATAAATATTAAGTTAGTTATGGCTCAAAACCTTTCTCAAAATTTAATTATTAAAGATATAGATCAACCACTTTATAAATATTGTCTTTTCTATAGATTTGATTTAATCCATAAATATGTTACGAAAAAACAAAGATTACTTCAAAAATTGAAGTCAAATATATTAAGCATTCATGTAATGCTATTTGCAATCCGTAATTCATTTTGCTTAATGATTAACAAAAATGGAAGAATTCCTTACTATTATTTAGATTCTGTACAATATTTTGGTGGAATCACTAAATTCTTCTACATTTGTCGCATAATAGCTTGCATTATGACAGTTAGTATTGTTTATATACTAAATAATAGTCATAACAATTATTACAAATGGATTAAAATTATTCAAATTCTTAAAGGATTGGATACTTTTGAGTCGAATAACATTTACGATAACAATATAATTATTAAATATGTGAAGAAAATAAAATCATTAAAATTAATTATGCACTTAATAAGTTATTCAGCAGTTTTATTCAATATTGCGATAAGTTTTACGATTTTGTTTATTTTCTTTGATTTTTCAGATTCCTTAATACTATTCTATGGTATTATAAGTTTTATACATTTTTCGTTATATACTTATTGTGTATTTACTGTGCTTTCGTTCACTTGTTTTTATTATTTCATTGTTTGCTATTATTGTAAAATTAGATTCAAATCATTCAATAATTATATTTTATTGAAGAGTTCGAGTCAACTATTTTTTAGACCAAAATTTATCGACATTTTAATGAAAGATCACAATCAGATTTGTTATGATATAAAAGTTTATAATAAGTTTTGGCAAAAGTATTATTTTTCAATCTGTTATACTCTGATTCCTTTGAATTTAATGGGATTACAATTGCTATTATTTGATAGTTCTTTGTTATTCTCAGTTAAATGTTTGATATTTTGCTTTTGTTTCTCATCTGTTGTCTCACATTTAATGTTCAATACAATCACTGCCTCTATTAATAGCGAATCTTTAAAATCATATAATGCTTTGTATAAAATTTTTCTACAAATGAATTACACACTGAATATAAAGAGAAAAATAAAGGTATTGAACACAACGAAAATTTAACATAATTTTTAGACATTAATCGTCTAAATATTATATTATTAGTTATCAAATGCAATGGAGAGAGTCATTGAGAAGAGAAGTTTAATTGGCTTTTCATACAGTGATCAGTTCACTATCACTTCTGCTATTGCTTTAAAAGTGAATAAACTTTCAAATTCATAATTTACTTCATTTTCTATTTTGATATTTTAATTTTTCTCTTTAGATGTTTATTATATTCGTGCGATTCTTTTTATTAATAAATTCTTTTGCGAATACATTGAAAAGTTATACTTAATAGAGAACAAGTCTGGACAACCAGTAAGTGAATAAATGTTGTTCATTATCAATAATTTATGTTAATCTAATGCATTTGTGAGTTTTTAAATATGTGTTAGGCTTTAAAAAAGTGGTCAGGTTTTGAAAATATCAAAATATATAGGTTTCAGTTTAGTATATAATTTCAGATACACTTTTTCTTTAAAATATGAACCAAATACGAATCAAATGAATTTGGGTTTGGGTTGGCAAAAGTAAGACCAACTTTAAAGTTTTAATATCTACCGAAAACCAACCCAAACCCAACCCAAACCAGCTGCACCTTTAATTCATAGCATTCTTTTTAGGTCAATTTGGCAGCAAATTAGTTATTGATTCTACTATATCGCTATATATCCACGGGTAGTGTTTGGTTCAATTTAACCAGCCCTGGAACCAGTTACCGCCCGTACCGAAAAGACTTACATTTGCGTTTCCACCAAAATAGGATTCACGGTAAACAAGACTATTCTGTTTAAAGATGAGATCCATTGAAATATTAGTGTCCTTTGGATAAAAACTTTAAAAAAGCAATGTTAGCTGTTTTCTTAAAATCATCTGCAGTTAGTCTACTGGCATATGCACTGTTAGTTTCGATATCAACATTCAAGTTTCCAGCGAAACGTACGGTTGAGTAATAATGTGTACCAAAAGTATATAAACACTCTTGATATTTAACAGGATTTTCTTGATATGTATTTGGAAGTAATGCATCAAAAAATTGTTTCACTATTGGATTTTGTGTAGCATTTGGATTCAGCTTTACCTCAAATGCAGAGACATTTGCCGTGACTGTTGTCACAACTTTTAAATTTTGATTTATTTTTTGCAACATTTCATTGGTATTCTTAGTCGAAGAGAACATCCCGACTGAGAAGTTTAAGTGAACTTAATTTGGCTCATATATTTTTGCTTCATGAGCAGTATGCGATACTTCAACCACAGTATCATTTATTTTTCTAGCATTTGGAGTAATGGAATCGATCTGCTCGGGTAAGTCGTATATAAGTGTTGGTAAATAAGGGTTTGTCCATTTTTTCCTTCATCGCATATAAATTCAAATACGTTGCGAGTAATACCGTTAGAATCCGTTAAATCTATGGGAAACAATTCAAATTTTGTTACAGTAGATTCTCGTTATAAACAACTCGGATATAGGGAATCTCTCGTTATAGGCAACAAATTTTTTACTGTAATTTGGCGGATATCCTATTCAGATAATGTTAAAAATTCTCGATATAATCAACTCCCGTTATAGATTTGTGTTGCATTTGGTCGTTGACTATAACGAGAATCTACCGTATATCGATTCCATGCAATAGTAAATAAAATTAATATACATGCTACATGGTATGAAACTACGTGCTTTAAACGTGAAACATAATTTTGTGATAGAAAACAGCAAAAATACTATCAAAAATAACTTGATGTTAATTTTATTTTAAGTTTGTTTTACA
Organism: Nanhermannia elegantula; assembly: GCA_034699485.1. Lineage (NCBI taxonomy): Eukaryota > Metazoa > Arthropoda > Arachnida > Sarcoptiformes > Nanhermanniidae > Nanhermannia > Nanhermannia elegantula. The sequence goes on from JAQGCH010002060.1 coordinate 9,263, forward strand.
TTTACTGCATGTAGTTTTTATATTATAAGTATTTTACTTTGTGATAAGTATAACAAAAACTACTTTTTAATACTTTATTAAAGCGTACAATGTTTAAAATTATGCGATCTAACTGTAACACAGCATTAAAAACATGTGTTCATGTAGTCATATTTTTTAGTACTAGTAATAAATTTCGAAATTTTTTAATACAAATATCAAGTATCATGATTGTTTTAGGGATAAAGCAATGTTTAATGCCTAAATTAATATTCGAGTGTAATTTTTTCATTTTTATTTTATTATTTTTTAAAATATATCTCTAATTTTATTTCTTGTTAATGATTTCAAAAAATAATATTGAAATGGTTAATACTTTATATTTTAAAACATAATTAAATTATATTGAACTCTAACGAGTGAGTATATTTTTTGTGTTAAAATATTATAAAATTTATACAGTAAAAGCTCGATATAACGATCCTCGTTATAACGTACATAACCGGAATCCCGTTCGGCCATTAATTAAGCTAAAATCCATTCGATATAACGAACACTCGATTTAACGGACATAAATTTTTACCCCTTGAGGGTTCGTTATATCGAGCTTTTACTGTATTATAAAATACAGTGCAGAACAAGGATTTTCAGTTTGGTAAGGTTATACATTTGAAAAAGATATAATAATTTATAAAGTTTCTTTAGACCAGCACTTAAAAATTTAAAAATTTTAGCGGCTATGGCTGTGTAGCACAGACAAAAAATTTACTAATTTATAATGACTATCATATTGCTATGTATGGTTACCAGATCTCTCAGATCAGGTTAAATTTTGGAAAATACAATACTTAGTAAACTCTTTGCTTTTAAGATGAATTTTAAAATTTTCAAAAAATATACCTTGGCTGTTATATTTTTTATACTTGCCGTATTTTTTCCGCATTTGAGCTTACCAAGTATGACAACCGCAATCACAATCGCAATTCGCAAAACATAACAATTTGTAAATATAAGTCCATTTACAATGCAATTAAAAAATAGCATTAAAATCTTTCAATAAAAATATTAAAATATCCCTGAGATTTGATTACGGCTGCCAGATCTCCGGTTTTCTGACAAATTTTGAAAATTGCATTGCCTAGTCCCTTTTTGTTTTTATGAAAATTATTAAAAATACAGAAAAATATACCTTGGTACCCCTTTGATTTTTTATATCTCCGTTTTTTAACCTGGCCAAACCTGGCACCCGTGGATTTGATCCACTAGCATTGTTCGTGACGTGATTTTGCTGATATTAACCATATGATTCTTGCCATTAGTCAAACAAAAGAATACAATTTTGTCCTGCTGTGTAATGTAGCTATAATAATCATAATTATTTAATATGTAGAAAATGTATTTTAATTTATTATAAGAAATGAGCTTATAATTTTTACAGCAATTAAGATAGATACTTTGCATTGTTGGCAAGTACCTTATTAATCATATTTATTAAGTAAGGCCATTAAATCTGCGAATAGCTGACCCTAATATAAAAAGGTTGATGCTTAAAACACAAAAAGATTGGATCTCAAGTCTTATATCACACAGAATTATATTCATTTAGAAGCGCATCATTCACAATGACGTAAGATTTTTAATTATTTTATTAAATATATTTTAATATTTAAATTCTATACAACTTTTTTATTATATATTTTTATGGTTTAATTAGTTTTTGTACAGAAACAAAATTTTCAATAATTGCACCCAATTGTACAACAGATGCGTGTGCTGGTATCGGTTGCGATCTCAGTGTATGAATTTGATTAACATAATCATTAGCCATCACGACATTGATGTGAGGATTTCTTTTGAGAATATTTAAAGATAGCAACAACTCATCCAAATAAGCGTAATCTAATTTAACAGCAATCGCTATATTTATAGCATTCTTTTTGGGTCCATTTGGCAGTAAATTAGTGATTGATTCTAATATTCCGCTATATATATACGGGTTTTGTTTAGTTGAATTCATCCAGCCCGGAATCCAGTTTTTTAAAGCCATGTTTGCTGTTCCGCCAAAATATGTTTCATGAAAAACACTATTTTGGTTAAATGTCTGATCCATAGTAATATTCTCGTGTACGCCAGCCTTTGACAATATGTCTAAAAAAGCAACGCTGGCCTTTTTCTTAAAATCTTCTGCAGTCAGTTTACTGACATATGTGCTGTTGGTTTCGATATCAACTTTTAAGTTTCCGGCGAAACTTGCGGTAGTGAAATAATGTGTACCAAATATTGATAAAAACTCCTGATATTTACCCGGATTTTCTTGATATGTATTTGGAAGTACACTATCATAATAGGCTTTTAGTGCTTGATCGACCGTCTGGTTCTGGGCCAACTTGACTTCGATTGCGTTGAGATGAGCTGTGATAGTAGTCACAACTTTTAAATGTTCATTTATTATTTCTAACATTTCAGAGGAGGAGAACATCCCAAACATAAAGCTGAGACCGAGTTTTTTTGACAAATGCATTTTAAATTCCTGAAAAGTATGCGATATGTCTACTTCAGTGTCCAATATTCCACCGGGAATTTGTGTAATTGATTCGAACTGATCGGGTAAATCGTATACATGTGATGGTAAGTACGGATTCGTCCATTTTTTGCCTTTATTGCACGTAAAGTCAAATATATTTTTGCTCAGACCGTTAGGACGTGTAAAATCTATAGGAAATATTTCAAAACTTGTTATATCTATTCCGTGTGAAAGTCGGTCCATTCCTGGTGATAATGAACTACATGGAATCATATAACATATTTTTATTAAAGAACACAAAGAAAACACTATTAAAAATAGCAGCTTCATTATTCTTTTCTTGAAAACATTAAAAGTTATTTAATAATTATAAAGTTTATATATACGGATTTTATCAAAAAATATTTGCGATATTATATAGGTTACAAAGCCTCTAGATTTTAGCTGTACACTATAGCATAGGTTCTCAAATGGTGGGTCGCGACCCAAAAGTGGGTCGCAAATCGATTTTGTTTAGCATTGTTTTATGGAATAATTAAAATAAATTTTAGGAAAAAATACCTTAGAAGGTGGGTCGCGGCCAAAAAAGTCTGAGAACCACTGCACTATAGCTATCAGGCTATCTAATGTAAAGATTAAATATTACGCCAATTGTTTGTCGACCAGGGTTACCATATAATTTTTTAACCGATGCGGGACAAATTTAAAAAAGAGGGACAAAAGGTAGGTTTTTTTATTATACCCTAAAAATCAAAGGGGGGACCAAAGGTATACATTTTCAGATGTCAATTAAACTAAACCTCATATGTGGGACTGTCCCGCACAATTCAGGACATGTAGCAACCCTGTTGTCGACATTATTTATAAATATAAAATATTTCTACATTGTGCAATCCTGTCAATGCAAGAAAAAGGTCCAATGATGCAAATATATAATAATTTTAAATTGATTATTATTTGCCCAGAATTGCGTTCATCACCTTAGTTATTAATATATCGTACATTTTTAGATTTTACTGTTCTACAGTGTTAACAACAGATGTAAAGGATTTCATCCTACTTTCATTCCAATAACTTTAATAAGACGTTTCGTTATTCAAAGAGTACTACAGCGAAACCTCCATAAGTTAAAGTCGTTTTGGGACCAGAATTTAAGTTTAAGTTATAGAGGTTTTTAACTTATAGAATATATTTTATAATGTGTTGCTATGGAAGTAAATCGGGTCTTACGCTTAACTTATAAAGGGTTTTTAACATAGGGAATATTTAACTTATGGAGTTTTCACTGTAATACTAATCTCGAAATTTTTCAAAACAAACAAACATAGAGTTTTTTATTGATAAATTTTTGCTATATATTTAATGGACGACTGTTGATAAATGACGACTAAATTTATAAAATATATGCATTGGTGTAAAACATGTTTTTAGGAATTACAGTAATACCTCGATATAGTGAATCGCTAGGGAACAACATTTTGTATTCACTATAAAGAGGTAACTTTAGCGTTAGATTTATAATAAGGGACCTGAAACTTGCGTTTACTATAAAGACTATTCACTATATGGAGGTTCACTGTATCGAGGTATTACTGTATAATGAAAAATATTCGAATGCTAAGAATTACAACTGTATTTTACGATAAGGTTAATTTGGGTACGAGTAAGAGTATAACGTCGACTAAAAATATTGCAAATATTTTCTTAAATATTCATAAAACTCTTGTGTTTAAACATAATTGCAGCCAAAAATACATACAAAAGCATAAATTTGTGTGAACTCGAATCTGATAATATAGAAGAACTATATGTAGAGTTAAATCATAACGAAAATCTATTACTTCCCATAACGCTTCATAAGCCGCCAAACACTAAC
>JAQGCH010002061.1:0-13639 GCA_034699485.1 Nanhermannia elegantula
TTTGTATTCGCTATAAAGAGATAACTTTAGCATTAGATTAATAGTAAGGGATCTGAACTTTGCGTTCACTATAAAGAGGATTCACTATATAGAGGTTCACTATATCGAGGTTCACTATATCGAGGTATTACTGTAATTGTGTTTGCCTTTAACTATATTTTAACAAATCTGATATAAATAACTTTTAAACTGCTTTATTGCTAAATATTTTTAATAAAAAATTATATTTTGCTATATTTTTACAAAATTTTATTTTATACATCAGTCCGTATTTTGCCAAATCAATTCTTGAGCACCGAGGGGTTACCAATATCGGTGTCTAACTCGTTGTTTATCCTTTAATACGAGTATGAAATTTTTGCAAATAAACGTTAGAATCGCTGTCAGCCCTCTTATAAAGGCATTAAAAATCAAAATATATACCGTATTAGATTATAATCAATGTAATTAATGGTCTTTTATATATTTAATGCTCTTTAATTGTATTGTCTAATAAATAATTTCTACAGAAATTAATATATTAATAGTTTCAGTATATTTCAAAGGGAAATATTATAATTATAATGTAAATAATAATTCCAATAAAGGTCTCTAAACTACTATAAAAGTAATGTCAGTGGATTAGCATTGCATTAGTTATCCAGTGTTCTCAAGAAGTTATCTTCCAGTGTTATTGTTGAGACAAATCAGTATCAATTTAATTGCGATCCCATAAAAGAGCACTTTTAGGGCAGTTTGTGTGCCGGTTAAGGCAATGAATTTATTTATAATAAAAGCGCGAAAAGAATATAATATCGACCATTGAATAGAATATGCATTATTATGTCCAATCATATTCCTTAAAAAATTGTGTGTATATAAAAAGGGCCAACAATCAAAAACACTTTGTGCTGTTCTTGCAGCGCATCAATTAATTATTAAAACAATATCTTATATTGTGTTTAATTTTGATTTAATGTTATTATTTCTGTTCTAAAACTAAAACCTTATTCACTAAAAGTTGAGTTATGAAAGCAGAGTTATTATAAGGTATGGGTGTGAGGGTATAGCTATGTCTACACAATAGGGAGGGCATTACTCCCACACTAGTGGTCGTAAACACCATAAGCTCCTAAACTCCCAAATTTTTAATAACAAATTTAAATGATTGAAAATTATTAAAAATGATTACTCGCCTTGTCTTTACATTGCTTTTCAATAAAAAAGAATTTTTTCATATTATAGTTTTATGATATGAAAGAATTTATTAAATTATTGTTTTTTAATAAAGATATATATTGGGCATAATTTTACTTTACTCTCACCAATTTAGCTCAAAGTTGGTATACATATGTAATTTGATGTGTATGTGAATAATATGAAAGAAAAATATGTCGCCCTCATTTGGTTCTCGAGATATTCGACTTCAAAACTCGAATTTTCCGGTAGACTTCAACTACAGGACTACAGGAAAAAATAAAGCTATTGAAGTCCTTTTGTATAAATTTATTCAACAATTCACAATCACTTACATTGTGTTAGTGAAATGCGTAAACTTTTAAATCAATTAAGCCATATGATCTATTCAGCCAGTGTTTGTAAAAAAACCTTTATGGTCCAAAATAATATCTGTTCAAATATCATAGAATTATTTTTCTATTATATTTTTTATTAAAGTTATATGAAGTGTTCACTTGTTTTTTCAGCGCTTACATGGGGAGCGCGCGTGAAAACGTTACGTAAATATGACCAAATATGCATTTATGACCTAAATGGCAGTAAATATGCATTTTTATGCAAAAAGGCACTACTATTAATCTTCTTGTAATTATATAATTCGTGCTTACATTTAAATTAAGGCTAATTACAGTAAAAGCTCGATATAATGAACCCTCAAGGAGTAAAATATTTTGTTCGTTAAATCGAGTGTTCGTTATATCGAATGGATTTTAGCTTAAGTTAATAGACGAACAGGATTCCGGTTATGTACGTTATAAAGAGCTGTTCGTTACATCGATGTTCATTATATCGAGCTTTTATTGTATTTTGTTAACTTTAGGCCCATGCTTTCGCTAAGCATTATTATTGTCTTATACATATGTCTTATACTGGCTACAGTAAAAGCTCGATATAACGAACCGTCAAGGGCTAAAAATTATTGTTCGATAAATTGGGATGTTGGTTATATCGAATGAATTTTAGCTTAATTTGATAATCGAATGTGTGTCAGTGTGTTTAAGTTATAACGAGATGTATGTTTAATCGAGGTTCTTTATATAGAGCTTTACTGTATTAGTAGTGTATTAATGAGTGCAAGTATTTTCAGAATTAGAAGTGACATCAGTAAAGATAAGCATACTTTAATTTTATAAAGAAGTAACTTTTAGAGTCAGCTTCATTTAAAACTTCTTTAATGTATTGATTTGTTATGTATTAGTATAAAAAATACTATGAAATCTACTTTGATAATTTTATTTAATTAAACCAAGCTCATAACCATTAGGGTGACCAAGTCTAATGGAACCCAAATCTGGACAGCTAAAATAATCAAAGGGAGGACCAAAGGATAATTTTTCTTAAATTCTAATTTTGAGGAAAACTCAAGGTGGGTGGTCCAAGTGCTGTATTTTTTAAAAATAGCTCAAAATCTGGACAGTCCAGATGAAATCTGGATGGTTGGTCACCCTAATAACCATACACTCTACTTTTCTCGAAATACTTACACTCTTTAAGCGAATTGTAGAGAAGGAAATTAGTACTAATTATTAAATAAATAATAAATTCATATTTTCAAAATAGTTTGATAGACAGCTTTAATATGATAAAATTTTCAATAAGAATATAGAATTAATAATCAGCCAAATACTGTATAATCCAATAGGAGTGCATTAAATATAAAATAACCACACAATAAATAGAAAGTTTAATTTTTATTCATGGTTTGGATTAATTATATTTAATATTTCGTCTGCTTTTTGTATACCTTCTTCAATTTTTTTAATAAGATCGTTTATAACATCAATAGACGGGTGATTCGTGGACCAATCTCTGATAGTAAGAATCACATCAACGGCTATCATACTAATTCCAAGAGGTGATCCTAAGCTTTTGGTTAAGGCGGCTTTGGCAGGTGCGTTATCCGCTGCTTCAAAAAATGCTCTTGCAGCTGATGTTGCAAGCACTGATACAAATGCTGTTACCGCTACTTTTGCGGCTGCTTTTGCAACTGCTATTGCAGCTAATTTTGCAAACGCTGACCTAGTTGCCGTTACCGCTTCTTTTTCCGCAAATTTTTTATATTCTATAACAATTCTGTTTTCATCAATTTGCAATGCTCTTCTTTCAATAGTAAGTTTCAAAACTACTTCAACCGTGTTTGCTGAATCGTTGTACTCATTTGCCAGCGATTGAATTACTTTCATAAATTGTTTCGATATTATCACGTCAGCCACATCCGCTCCAATCTCAACCATTGCTCCTGCTACTGTCAAGCTTAAACTACCAATAGTGTAATAAAAATAAAACCCATCTGTTGAAGGCATTGCAAAAATTCCTCCAATGGCCATAACTGTGCCAACGCGGCCTACATATCTTCCTACTGTTTTGGACGCATTCCAATTGTGACGGAGCTTTTCAATCACTTTAGTTTGATTTCTTAGCTGACAATTTACTTCATTGCTCTTTTGCTTAAATTGTTCTAATATATCCACTAAGTTTATATTGTCTGCCATTCTTTATTATATTTCACTTATTTGACAAAAATTATTTTCTCAATTATTATAATTGAGGATACGATTTAGCGGTTAAAATAAGTTTTTGATAAGTTTACTTTATAGTTTTTACTTTAGTGGTCAGTACTTTATTTTAGGCGAGACTTTATAGATTTAAGAACTATTGCAGGTATGAAATGCACTCCATTTATAATATGATTAAGTGAAATACTGATATCTGCCATAAATTAATGTCTAAAATAAAGTGCTGACCACTAAAGTAAAGTCTTACCAAAAATTTATTTTAATCGATAAATCGTATCTTCAATTATAACTTAAAGGTGTTATTTAATTTAATTTAATGGAAGGAACACTTTTCATTAGTGTCTTGAAGTCAACCATTTAATTTAGATCGCACTGTTTTGTCACAGTTTACCATTTAGTAATAACCAAGCTGCAATTTTCTAAGAATGATTAAAAATATCAATTTGATAACTTTATCCTTTTGCAAAGCGTTCAGTTTGTTTTAAAATGATTTATTAAGTAGAGTTAATCAAGACTTTGACCAACGATTGACGTGTAAAATAGGTTACAGTAAAATATAATTTTTTAATTGATGAAATAATTATATGCCCTTTGAATTCTTTATTTAATTATATGAATGAGCTCAGACATTACTTATCATTTTAGTATACATTTTGGTCTATTTACTAATAACCAAACTGTAAAACTATTATCTAATTAAAAATAACATAATTTGATAAAAAAAACACTCCTTTTGCTAAGCCTTGAGTTTGTTTTCAAATGCAGTTCAAATGAAAGATTAAATTGAATTAATCACGACTTTGTCATATGATTGATGTTTAAAAATATTACAGTAAAATATATTGATATAATTTTTAATCAATAAAACATATTATTTGATCATAATTTTGTGTTCAAACAACTTATAATGAGTTTTAAATAACATTTAGCGAACAAATTACTTAATATTGTTGTAAATAAGAAATTGTGAAGTCCAGGATCACTCATAACTGCCTCTTTTATCTAACAAATAGTCAACTGTTATGAGTTCAAAAAGTTAAACATTACAGTCAACCCTACATTTTAATTAAACAATGATTTTATCGAAAATAAATGAAAAACATACAATACTATAAATGATAAAAATATAAAATAACAAAAATCTTTCAATATGGGGAGGAGTTGCGCAACGCTCTATGGCTTCGACTCCGGATCGAAGGGTCTGAGTTCAAACCCCAGAAGTGGCTATTTTCTCTGCTATGTGTTGTCCCCATTTTCAGTGTTTTTTTAAACATCCCTACGGCCCGACGAGTTTGCCCAAACCTACACACTGTAAAAATCTCATTGGTTAACAAGGGTTTCGGTAAGATCTCCTTTCATTAGGGAGTTGGCTGATGAAAATGTTGAAAACGTCAAGGAAGGAAATAAATAAAAGGAAAAAGTTTCCATTCATTATAGTTGTGATATTTGAAAAGTTTATAGAAATTTAAATATTATATCCTAACTGTTATAACTATTTATAAAAAAAATTATTAAGGAGATTATCGTTAATTTTAATCGTAGTCATACTTTTTTTAAAGAAACATGGAAACTGTGATTTTAATAACAAATTTTTAATTAGTTAATTGTGTGGACTCTTCTAAAAGTAAGTCATTTGTTGAATATTTCAAACAAGAAGTTCATATAATTCTGTTAAAAAATACAATATTTCAGTTTTATTTCCTGAAGACAAATATGATTTCTGAATTAAACTTAGGAGAGAGTCAACTACCAGAATGTGAGTTATACATTATATTAAAAGACACAAAATAATTGCATAATTTTTATGTATAATATATATAAAAAGATTTAAATAGTTATAGAAAAAATTGCGAATTATATTTAAAATTATATTTTAATATTTAATTGTTAATTAAAAGATTGTGGTAACAGAAGCGCTGAATATGATTCTAACTTTAGGATTGCCGGTAGCGTTCAAGCAAATCCTGGCGCATGGCCATGGATTGTATAATAATTTTTACTTTTCCATAATTTACTTAATAGCTTTAACATTTATTAAACGCCTTATTGTTTGATAAAATTGAGTTTTAAAAAGTGTTTTATATCAGATTAAAACGTTATGCCTTAAGTTCGCCTCTCCCAAGGACAGGTAACATTCATATTTTTTTGGTTCTAGCGTTATTAAATTTAATATATTCTCCAGAGCATAGTTTTCTGATCGAATTTAATTAATTATATTTAAAAAATGAAAATCTTATTATTCTATGTTATCACCAAAAACATTAAATTCTACTAAATCTAGTATTTTATATTGGCAAAATTATAGCTCTCAAATATCTAATGCTTGACTTTGAAGTGGACACCATTTTTTTGTATAAAAAATTACTAAAATTTAATTTAAAGGCATTTTTTCCTAAATTTAGTTTGTTGCAACACTAGATAAAGCTACTGAATTGAGATACTGAGCTACAAAAAATATTAATAATAAAATATCGTAGATTATAATATGGACTTAATTAATTTAAACAATGAAATATTTTTAAAAATTAATTTACACTTTGTTAGGCTCCACTTTTTATTAAAGGGCTGGGTCATCAATGCGGGGCATCACTTATTACACACTAGTGAAGGAAAAGTTAAGAAATTTAAAACCCATACCCACCCAAACCCAACATGTTTTCAAAAAATCAAACCAATACCCAAAATTTTCCAAACCCATTATTAGAATATCTTCAGTGTTTTAGTCTCACAAATATTTAATCCTTTATCTATAAGACCACTAAAGTGAATTATGAAACATGTTTAAAATAAATCACAAATCATCTTATTTGTGATAATATTAATAACTTTAAGTAAAAAGGTGTGCAGTGTCGTAACCAGGATTTTCAGTTTGGGGTGAGGGTTAAACATGGAAAAATTCATTAAAAATCGCTACAGACTTATATGTTCAAAATTATTGGGGGGGGCTATAGCGTCCTAAAAACACCTAGTTACGGCTGCGAAGGTGAAATAAAATATGTTCATTTAAATTATTCTTAAATTTGTATTGCTCTCATTTCATTTATTAATCTCTAGATAAAAATTATTAACTAATAGAATTATTTATATTTTAAAAAATGTTTTTAAAAATTGAAAAAGTGTTCATTAATATAATTTTAAATTATATATTAAAGGACTAAAATACGTTATTTATAAATTAAACTACAATACCTGTAAAAGTAATTTGTAAATTATTACAACTCAGAAACGATATAATTAATTTTTCTGATTCTGCACTTATATAATAGATTTGCTGTATATTATACACAAACTTTAAAAAATTTAACCTAATTTAACAGAACATAATAATTTAAATAACATATACTCCTTTATAATGAAATTAAAAACGGAGTATATAAAGGAATGAATACTTCTAAGATTGATATTTTTTCTTTATAAGCATGTTTTTATGCTACTTAAGAAGTTTAATCATTTGTTAACATAGTGATAATCAAATTATTGCACAAAAACATTCATTTTATGATTGTTTATCAATGCGTAACCATTAAAAATCGTATATAATAAATATCCATTTTTAGACGTATATCCTTATCGTTTAATTCGAGAATTACTTATGAATCGCTCGATAATCAATATTTAGAGTTTAATAAAGTATATCTAAATATAATATATACATAATATGACATTTTCCTTGCACAGATCCTTTTTTGGGGTTCTCATATTTATCCCAGAGGTTGAATAATATTTTAATGGGTAGATCGTGTATAGACTTTGGAAATTACTCGGATCATAGCGATTGCTCGACATATGTCCGGCACATCGCAGTCAAAGATTTTTGCAGTGCTCGCGTTCGAACTCACTTCCCTTAGATTTAGAGTCAATCACAAAAAATTCTTTGGTTGACGCTCGAGCTTATCACCGAACGCTAAATGCTCTAGCGTTGCCCATCGCTAAATAGAACCATAAAATATGTCTTATTAAATATTATAAAATAAATAATTAGTTTTAATAATGGTATTATGCTGCTCTCAAAGTAATTTTGATGAATTAGAAAATACATATAGAGGTAGGGTGGCCAGATGTCCAGTTTTGGACTGGACTGTCCAGTTTTTGGGCTATATTTTAAAATTCTAATGCTTGGTCCCCCTTTGAGTTTTTTTGTAAAATTTGAAATTTATAGAAAAATATCCTTGGTCCCCCCTTTGATTTTTTAAGTTGTCCAGTTCATGTCCAGTTTTGAATTTAATTAGACCTGGTCACCCTAATAACAAGGTATCAATTGATTATATATGATATGTTTTACAGGTTAATATATAGTATCTTAAGGACGATTTGTACCCTTAATTTTGCAAACGGTTGTACCTAAATAGTTATTATTTTACGAAATGACAAAAAATAAATTTTTTATTCCTGAAATCAAAAATTTTTTCAGAAAATCCTGATAATCTTGTGCGACTCAAAATTCATCGGTATTCTGGGACACTTTTTGTAAAAATTATTATTTCACCTTTTTTGAATAAATTTTTCCATAAAAATGATATAGGAAAAATTTATTGTTTTTCTAAGGCATTTCCTAAGAAAAACCTAAACTTAAAATTTTTCAAAACGTATTTTTAATACATAAATGTTTTACAGCATTTTTGTTCATAATAGATTTCTAAATAATGGGAAACAATTTAAGGCGTTTTATTTTTTCTAATTTATTGAATGTAAAACAATTACACTCATACTCAGTTCTCAGGTTTAACCCTAACACTAAACTGTAACAGGTTACACTAAAATGTAAATTAAAAAAATTTTTATCAGTGAAGAATACTAAATTAATGACTAATATAATATGCAGTAAAACATAAATTATAAGATGAATCAGTTTATATTTCATATGAGAAAACATAAGACACGTTTTTGATAGTATCCCTACAGTTTAAAGAACAATTATTCGTCGTTCAGTATATCGAGATATTCATTATATTCTGATTATATTTAAGTACATTATAAAGAGAGTCTATTTAAATATATTGAAAAATGTTGGTATGGTTTTGTGTTTTTGTTGGGTAAGGGTTTGGTTTTTAAAAAACACGTTGATTTGGATGGGTATGGGTTTGAAATTTGCCAACTTTTCCTTCACTAATGTCAAAATAATTAATTTAAATTTATTCTTTTGTTGAGGCGATCACGGGATAAGCTGTGCTATCTTAAGCTCCATCCATAACATGTCTTTCGATTTGAATATGTCTTTCAGTACTTTCTAAGGATTTGTTCGGCGCTTCAATCTTAAGCACTCCGTTGGAATTGAGAGAAGCCACCAATTGATCAGCTTGCAATCCTTTTGGAAGAGAGTAACGGCGAGTGAACTTACGACTGACAAATCCGTGTTCCTCAGACTTATCTTCGTGTTTGCCGCAAATTATAAGCATGTTGTCCATTATCTTAACAGTGATTTCTTTGGGTTTATAAGAACTGCAGTCGAGTTTAACCACAAAGTTGTTCGCGTTGTTTGTCAATTCTGAGGCTCCACTTATATCGCTAAGTTGTGTAGGAAAAGTGAACTCGTGGTCAAATTTATCCGAATTGAAGTCAAAATTTTGTATTGGTTGCCATCCTCTATACCCTTCTATATTTCTCAATATAGAATATCTTGGTCTAAAATGCATAGACATGCGTTCCATTTGTCGGCGTTGGTCTCCCAAAACTAAGATAAAATTATACATTAAATTTCATTTTTTTCAAAAGTATTTATGATAAAATTTATAAAAAAGTAACTCCCATATTGAATCCCGCTTATGGTGAACACATTTTTACCGATAAAATGAATAAAACACATAAAACTGTTCTGTTATAGTGAATAGTATTCACTGAATACCATGTAATAGTGCAGTAGTTCCCAAATTTTATTGCCATTCGGAACACTTGCATTTAAATAATCTAGTGCTCCTTATAGGGCTTCATCTTAAAATTTTAAATCATTAATATTATAAAAGAAAAGAATTTAAAGTAAATTTTTTTTATTCCAATAATTATTCATTCTTAAGATGAGAAATGATCTTATTTTATGTAAATATTATTGAGATTATTTCTTAAATTATCTAAATTTTGTGGAATATTTCGGACAATATTGTTTTTATTTAAATCTGGAAAACTTACCTCCGCAATGCGAGACAATAAAAAAGGCAGCAAAGAATATAGTGAACAATTTCATTTGTAAGTTATAAATATAATTAAATGTATATATTTAATTAATCAGATTTAATTAAAATATGCAAAAATTATTACAGTTATGTTTGTTAAATGATAATAAAGCAAATTAAATTTTTCTAATTGTGGCGGACTTGTATACATTTATTTATGAACGCAATTATTTGGCATAATTTCTTGTTTATACAATTTATAAGAACAATACGTGATATTTTCTGATAAAAATTATAATTAACTTAAAAAATATTGTTTTATAACGAATTCAATAAAAATAGTTAAATATGTTTTGGATTTTTACACGATATTGAAATATTTTCAGCTATTATTTTAACCTAAATTATTGAATATTAGAAATTTTAATTTTATTTACAAACTTTTATAATAATATATTTATTATGGAATGTAATTATTTACAAGAATTTACAAAAAGAATTGATGAGTGATGATTAGGGCATACTTGATAGGAAAGTTATATACATTATAAAGTTAAAATTGCCCATAAATTAATGGCATTTTAAGCATTTGAAAGAGACATATGAACGATAAACACAATTATATCAAATAGATATGTATTGACTTATAAAAGATTAAAATTATTGAAAATATCAATAAAAATGTAAAACAAGAAATTTACCAAATTATTTAAGAACTTGTACAGAAACAAGTTATTTTTCGACGAAGAAAATTTGGGTAATAGTAACTGTAAACGGGTTGAAACCACATGTACTGGTAGCCAACCAGTAAAAAAAACATAAGAAATAGATGTACTACAAGTTGTAGGCATTAGATGTGTTGCAAAAAATCTATAAACAAATAGAACTGAACAGAAAGCCATGATATGGTGACTAGAAATGCGCGATAGTCAAAATTAGACAATCGATAGTACTATCGATAGCAGGCCGTAACACTATCGATATTATCGATAGTTTTCAAAACTATCACGATACTATCGATAGTATTTTCCTCATGGGTGGCGCTATGTTATAGGGTTGATGTAATGGAATTCCTATTGAAATAATATTAAAGTATCGATAGTTTAAAAAACAATTGCGATACTATCGGAAAGTAAAATCATTCGATAGTCCGATAGCGATAGTTGAAAAACCATCGATAGTATCGATAGTTCGATAGCTATCGCGCATCTCTAATGGTGACCACTATTACCACTGCAAACATTATTTTAATTCTCCTACACTTTGCGTTTCTCTAATGAAACAATTTTGATGCCGTCATTTCTCCGATTCTTCTCTTCTATATCATTCTCGTTTCCATGTATATAAAACACTGGTTATTGTCAGTGGTATTAAATATAGAGTAAGTATAAAAAAGCTACTCTTATCTTACGGATTATAAAGTTAATAAAAGGCTTTAAGAAAATATAATTTTTCTAAAATTTAATTATAATTATTATAATAATTTAAAAATAT
This sequence comes from Nanhermannia elegantula, assembly GCA_034699485.1. Taxonomy (NCBI): domain Eukaryota; kingdom Metazoa; phylum Arthropoda; class Arachnida; order Sarcoptiformes; family Nanhermanniidae; genus Nanhermannia; species Nanhermannia elegantula. The sequence continues at coordinate 11,336 of JAQGCH010002061.1, forward strand.
AATAGTATTTTAAATATAATACTAAAAATAATATGAATGTGATATTCAAACAATAGTTCGTTAAACTAAAAATAATCATCAGTTAATCTTGGAGTTAATCAGTAACGTAATTGAAATAATAAATTATGAAGTACTTAATCTCAGCCAGAGCTCAGAAGGGAACTGTGCGAAGTGCCGATGCTCTACACTACATTTAATAGTTATTTTATTATCATATAAATGATTGTAGTTCTAATTCATATTTACAGGAGAAATTTTTTTTATATAAGCTCACATGAAATGAACTTATGCTCTACACTAATTATAAATATTAAATTATTTTAGAAAAAAGAAACTATGACCCAAAAAATTTCAAAAGTCTTTCCACCCATATATAATATATTAACAAGAAATACGAAATTTTACTAAATTAAATCGATATGAAGTTTTTTAGAGCACACTTCTACAATATCCTTTAGATTCTTAGTTAAGTGTGTCTCAGATAATTTTCAACTGCAAATTTTGATTTATATTTGTACAGTATATTGGATAAGTCAGACTTGAAATAGCGCTTTAACATAAATAAGATATCCTTACTTTTTATAATACAAGTTCCGCGCGCGCGTGTGTGTGTGAGTGTGTGTGTGTGTGTGTGTGTGTGTGAGTGAGTGAGTGAGTGAGTGAGTGAGTGAATGAGTCATTTTATGATATATTGTAAAGCTGTTCCTAGCAAGAAAAAAGACGAACCGAACCGATTCGCAAAACCCCTATTTCTTTCAGAACCGAACCGAACCGAACCGAACAGAACCGCTGACAGGAGATCTTCGAACCGCGGATATTCGCGGTTAACCGCAAATTTAAAATTTAAATTAAATCTAAATAATTGAATCAATAATTAATTTGTAATCAAACTATTGAACATTTATTGGAACTACAATATGGTTTTAAAGTAATTTCGGTAAAAAACACTTTATTTCGTCAAAATTTAATAATAACAACATTAATATAATGAGATTAATGAGATGTGTTCAGCGTTAAGGATGAAACCTTACTAAATAATGATAGAGAAAAACACGTCTTTTAATAATAAATATTAAAGTGTTAGTTTGAGTTTTCACTCAAAATGGTATATTTAGTTATTGTAACGATGATTTTCCATTAGTACAGTACAGTTCAGTATTTAAAAATTTCATTTTTTAATATGTAACTGTAACAATTAAAGTGTAATTTTCATTTAGCCACAGCTTTTTTGATGTATTTATTTATATGTAAATGCAAATAAGTTTTTATGTTCTGTATCTGATAAATTAATCAAACGGCCAGTGTATCTGTGTTAAATGGACTGTGCCAGACTTTCAAGGTTTTAGTCGAATCATCTATCCGTATCTGACATTACTCTAAGTATGAGCTGAAAAACAACAATTATAATGTTTAATGTTGCGTAACTTAATTATACTGTTTAATAATAGCTTGGAGCAGTGATAGAGGGTTATGATCAGGCTCAGAATTTTTCACGCTCAAAGCTCAATTTTTAGCATAACAAAACATTGATGCTCAGGCTTACAATTTAATTAGGTTATAGCCTACTGAGCCTGAAATATTATTTTTAACTAAAAGTTCAAAAAATAGCTGGTAATGTGTTATTAAAATAGAGAAAAAGATTTCGAAAAATCTATTTATGTGTTTACACCTATGTTTTAACACTTAAATACTAAATAATTAACTTATTTAATATTTGAAATAAAGCTTTATTAGAATTAAATAAAATCTAATTTATATTATATTTATTAAAAAATTTAATTTAATGTTAAGCTCATGGCTTAAGCTCATACTCGAGGGTAATAGAATCAATCCTAGTCTCTGTTTTTCTCAATGTTTCTAACGGCTCAGGCTTGCAAATGAGTCTGAAAACTCAAGTTTTGCTTATCTCTAGTTTGGAGTATATCTAATAGGTTATAGATGTTTAATTCCAAAAATGATCGCGATATCATTTATAAAAACAATTAAAATTAGTATTAACATATCAGTATTGTAAATAACTTGCTATGCTTAACAAAATAAACATATCATGTTTGGTACTAATCGTTTAGGAAAATTGTAAAGAAAAAGTTTTCTGACTTCAAAATATATATACTGCTAATTATAAATTAATGTATTATTAATGGCTCGCATACAAATAGATGAGAAACAATTTATATATGTGCTCGTTTGGTAATGTATTCATTTTAAATAAATTATTTGTTAACTTGTAATATTCGTTATAACCATTATATCAATCCTGCAAACAGAAAATGACAGAATTTTATAATAAGTTATAGAGATGTT
>JAQGCH010002062.1:0-13637 GCA_034699485.1 Nanhermannia elegantula
CTTTGGGTGTGTGTGTGTGTGTGTGTGTGAGTGAGTGAGTGAGTGAGTGTGTGAGTGAGGCGAGAGATAGGGAGAGATAGAGAGAGAGAAAGAGAGGAGAGAGAGAGGAGAGAGAGAGAGAGAGAGAGAGAGGAGAGAGAGAGAGAGAGGAGAGAGAGAGGAGAGAGAGAGAAGAGGAGAGAGAGAGAGAGAGAGAGAGAGAAATAAAAATTAGTTGATCTTGTTATCTTGTTATCTTCGTCGCACCTTTGAAGCAAAGCATCATTTGATAAAAGAATAAATTTTCGTATCTTATAATGTAATTGAGAAGTTTGACGTATATATTGCGTCATTTTTGTCATTTAAATATCACATATTGTTGAACAAGTAGTAAATAATATGATAGTCTTGAATATGCTATAGATTAGGAAAACAATTACAAATGTGCACAACTGAAGTAGGAAACGAAGAGAGTGTAGGTGTTATTAAATACAATCATATATCAAAATAATATTTTGACATTCGCTCAAAAACATGAATAAATATTTTGTCGCTTTAGTTATTATTAGCGATTATTAGTATAATGTAAAGCAATGATAAGTAAAGCAAAGCAACTAAACAACAACTAAAGCTCTCAAACTCCTGGGTTGTGAGTAAATGTCAAATAATATATTTTTGTGATGGACTTAACTGGAAAGACCATCAAAGCTGGTCTTATGGTGAGTGCGAGAATGCCCGCATCCAAAGGATTTATTTACAAAACAGAAAGATTTGCATAATTATGTTGTGCACCGAATGGCGATTTGCGTGCAAGAATACAAAAATGAAAGAAAAATAAATCTTTTTAAATGGGATTAAGTTTGAACGGGCTATCAGTTGCATCAGTGATACCACCAGAACAATGCGTACAATGCACTCAAATCGCTATTATATATACATTATATACCTCTGGTATTTGTTCTTAACTTTTTCAAATTGATTTGCATTCTCACTGATCTATGAATTATTAAACTAAATATATTTTAAATTTCAAACCAAAAAGTGTATTAAAGAAATAGATATTTGAGAGGACTTATTATTCTCCAAGTTCTTCAGCATACATACAATATTGAGGCGCTTATAGAAAAGTTCACCGCATAAAAAAATAGTTGAGAAAATACAGTACTTTATATGCCGTCTCAACTTTGTTATTCTCATAGATTCTCTTATAGCAGGTTTGAAATAAGCTTTCGTGACGCAAATCAACAATTTTCTGCCCGGGACTCACATGCACTTTGGGAGTTGAACTATGCTTTTGCGAGCAGTGCTAATGCTTTGCTCTGCTCTGTGCACTGACTGACGCTATTTTAATGTTTTACTTTAGGAATTCGGATGATCTTCAGCCTTATCATCACTGTAACGATAGTAAGCTTTAACCGTTTAAATGAATTCCGCACTTATAACTGTTTAAATGCAAATTCACATCTTACATAACTTTGTCTTAAATATTCTGTCAGTTCTAATATTTAAGAGATTTATTCATTAACTCATATTTAAAAGTTATGACTTTTGTCCTAATTTTGAAAAACATAAAAATTTGATTAATATTGCATTTAAACGAATGCATAAAATGAAATACTGCTAAGTAGAGTACATATAATGCATAAATGTTGTTCATAAATGAAAACAAATGCATAATTTAGTATTAAATAGCATTTAAATGCAAGTCTTTGGAGATTTTAAGATTTGAGGTCGCGTTGAATAAGGCATTCAATTGAGAGTAATTGAAGTTCAAGTTCAACGAATGCAAGCATTCATTGGATTCATTGGATTCTTACTCCAGAGTTTCTAATGATAATGGGATCACTCGAATGCACTCTAAATTTTGTTTATTAACAAAAATACGAAAACACGAAAACTTTGCAATAAATTTATAAAATTCGGAACAGAAATAAAAAACAAAAATATGTTTTGTTAATAAGTTTAGAGTATCTTCAGCTCTGAACAGCTCTGCACTTAACAATCCATTAGGAAGAGAAAGAGTTCTCTATGGAGACAAACGTCAGTAATGACGCAATTGTATCCCATTTTCAGTTGCCATAACGATGGTTTAGAGGAATCACCAAAACATTTCTTGCAAGTGATGCAATTTAATACATAGGTCAATGTCAAGGTAGGTGTGAAGGAAAAATAGTACACTAAGTCTTAAAGATGGCAAACATATCCAGATATGCAGTAGATTTAGTGCAGAATCAAAGTCAACTGTAAACAAGGGGTCAAAAGTTTTTGATTTTCTGCTAATTATTTTTTAGATTGAGATTCCATAGACTCGACTCACACCTAAACTCAATATAATATATGCAATGTGTTGTCGCCCATCAAACGAAAATCATAGCGAAAAGTGCATGATTTGCATACAATAACGATAGCGATAATGCATTTGTTATAGTCAGGAAAGGTATGCACCAAAAAAATACAATCAGTAAATAGGAAAATGCGTTGGGCTCGCAAAGGAGTATCTCTTAGTTGTAGCATATCTTGCATTTAATAGTAGGCTTCCGCAGTTTACTAGTTTGTACATTTTGTACCAGTAATTGGTGGGACTAGAAAATGATAGAACCACAAAAAAATTTATTCATGCCTCAAGTCATTTGTGAGTTGATAATGAGCAGTCTCGACCATTTGGAGTTACTGTACGTACAACTATAGTGAAAATCAGTTTCAAGTTTGGAATTTTGGTGCGACTATTATTAAACTCTCATTAGATCGACGATCAACTAAAAAGTTCAAGTCTTCCAGTTTTCTCTCTCTCTCTCTCTCTCTCTCTCTCTCTCTCTCTCTTCCTCTTCTCTTCTCTTCTCTTCTCTTATCTGTCTGTGTCTTGCATTCACTCTTAATCACAACAGAATATTCTGAATGTCTATAAGAAGTAAACTTAGAAATGGTCTGAACCGCTGACTAAACAAAAGCGCTGCACTTTATCGTGTTATATATTGAATATAAGAATAATGCTTTCCTCGACTAACTGGAAAACCTGTGAATTTCACTTTATAACAGTCGAAAGAAAAATTCATTGTCCAATCTTTATGCCATTCTTGAGCTCACTTTCGCTCTCCTTTGCTTAAAGATGTTGATGCGTGGGAACTGACGCGGAGGATGACAGGATGTAAATGTATTATATAATGCCAAAGTGCCAGAGAGCCAGAGCCGCCACCTTACTATACCCCACCTTTTCATTTTAAAGGTGCTCTACTACTCTACTAAAATTTCATAAACGTTGCCTCAACTTAATAGCACTTACATAAGAGCAATATATTGTGCTAAAAAACGGAAGCCGTGGGACTGTACCGGAAAGCGTGAGAAAACGGGGCTTCAAGTAAAACATACGGAGACCCACCCAAAGAGAAAGTCTCAAAAGTAGCCGTTTTTCTTTTGTAAGTCATTGTAATTCAATTCTGACAAAGCTATGGTGCTTTACCATTATCTGTGACTACACTTCAAGACTATCACTAAAATAGATCCCGAAATCTCGTTCACATATTCATTAAATATACTGTTATTTAAGCTTTAAAATTGAAAGCAAGCCCTAACGCTCTACATCCTGCCCACAATCGAGAGTGCAATGCAAATGCAAATGGTATTCATCTGGGCTGCTTTGTATGGAATAACTGCTACCTGTTTGTATTGCATTATTCTCATTGATAACACTTAAGTTTGCAGTGAAGCCAACTTCTTATGAAAAATGCATTCACATAACAGTGCAGTAAAATTCTATATGAATTCTCGATTGTGGGCAGGATGTATAGCGTTAGGACTAGTTTTAAAAATTTTAACTTAACTAAAAGTAAATTTAATGAATATATGAACGAGTTTTGTGGATCTATTGGACTGATAGCAGAAGTTCGTGTGAGCAACAGTAGCAATAATGGCACTAAACAGAGCAATAACCAGAAAGTTCTTAAATATCTTAGAAGTTGGGACTATCTCTGGTCTTTCTATAGTTAGATCAGATCTTGTATAGAGTAAAAGAGAATGATAAAAACAAAGTGAAGACTGCTATTAATGCCAAATCTCTACTGGCTCTGCAATAAGAAGTGCTCGAGGCTCAGGGGTCGCTCCTTTTTGCGAAAAGAGTAGCTATTAAAAGACATTTGGCTCATAAATTAGGTGCTACGAGACTTGAATAACTTATTAGTTAGAGGTTATTCCCACGCATACACTGTTGAGCAGGTGATGCGATACTATCACTTTATTCAATCATCCTTTAAAAAGTTAATGCAATTCCAATGTGTAAATTCTTATAAATAAGAGACTAAATCTGTTATTTGTATTTAACTGTAAGATATTCTTTAGTACCTCTAAAGCTATAGATATGCTATCATTATAGCTGATCACATAAACTTATTATTGTTTTTCTAATAGATATTATAGCTCTCTGTTCATTAATAAATTAAGTTTCAACTAATTATTTCAAGATTTTGTTATAATTAGTTTTAATGATGGGATAACAACTGTTTTATTAAATCCTCACTAAAGAGTAAAACATATGAAATTGAGTGCATTTAACCTTTAAATATTCCGAAACTAGTAAACAGCTAATAATTAAAAAAATTGAAGTTTACTTAATAACTATTTGCATCATTTGACTCTAATGTTGCATAAATTAATATAAAACTCATTGGATGATTGAAATGCATTTAATTTGAATGCATGTTAAGTATATTAAATGTTTCAACTTTTCACTTAAAAACAAGAAAATAAAAAATCGAATTAAATGACACTTAAATAACCTGTAAAGTTCTTCTTTATCCTCATTATCACAGAAATACATGAATTAATTTGTCATTAGCAATAAGCATAGAATATAATCAAATTAGTCCATCAGATCTTTGATTACTCTTATAAAGGATTAAAAACACTCAAAAAGTATGCGACTTATATGTTATAAAAATTGTAAATTTTCGCAATATTTCTAAAATTAAGTTATATATTGAATAAGTGCTCAACTGTTCTCATTCTTATTATTCACATGTGATTTCTTTTAATTTAATAATTGATTTGATAGTTACATGACTTTAATTATTAATTTATTAGTTAAGAAGTTTGACCAAAAACTTTGAAAGAAATAATTGTGTGAAACTATCATCTGATTAACTAATGATTATACTCTATTATTAATGCAGATCTGAGAAAATTTAAGACAAAGCATAAACCTTAATGTTAAGAATAAGAGACAGATAAATAACTTTATGTTAAATTATTTCTACCAAATGATGAATCGATGTGAACCACTACTGCATCGCAGCGGTTCCCTATCTGTAATTCGAAAGAAATTTCATTTAAAGGAAAAGAAGAAAATAAATTTGAAAAGATGTAAAAACGTGTTATATTTTTTTACTGAGGATGGTATCGGGTCTTAAGTCTTGATTGAAAGGTACATCGAGACTCGTCAAGTCTCAAAAATTTTATTTAAACACTCATTTATTTAATAAACTTATGTTTTTAAATAAAGATTATTATGAATGCAAAAAAAATATTTTACCTATTTATGGGTTGGATAAAATTTTTTCATATAGATGACTAATAGTGCCTGTTTTATTGACCACTCGATTTTTTAGATTAATTCATTTTTATTCCTAAATGTTGTCCCAAACCATATTTTAAAGTGGAATATTTCGTAACCCTATTATATTGGATTATATTTATTAAAATTCTTATACTGTAATTAATATTGTTTATAGGCTCAGACAGAGCCTAGGCTTCATTCTCAGGTTGGAGACTCAAGCTCTTTTGAATCCAGGCTGAGGCTCTGTTGTGGACGAGCCTATGCTGCGTTGGCAGGTTCAGTCTCATAGTTTTCAAGCCTCTGGATATCATTACTCATAATTATAGTAATTTTGTACTAAACAATAAACATTTCCAAATAAGTTTTCAATGATAATGGAATTTCGAGAAGAGTCTCTACAAAAATTTTTTCAAAATTCGAGAAGTTCAATACAATTCTCTCATTTTTGACCAAAAATTGAACAAATGTGTTAAATACAGTCAACTTCCTTTATATTTGAAAAGTGCGCAAAACTTTTCAAAATAAAATCAGATGTTAAGTAATGTCCAAAACTTTTTTTGCTTAATGACCTGATCTCAAAAAGTTTTCCTACGCTTGAAATATAAATGAATTTTACTGTAAAAGTGATCCGAATATAAAGTATGAAAACCGCTCTCTTAATGATTCTTATGAATACCATTTAAGTTCATTTATTGTTTTTCTTAAAAATTTTTGTGTCCGATTGTATCACATTTATAACCCTTATCACCAACTCGTCCAAGAATTTCAATGCAAAAGTTTAATCAAAAATTTTAAGTTTAAAATACTTTTTTGCAGAAGTTTTAATAAGTTTTGAACTTTTGGAGCATAAGAAGCGGTGACATAAGTGCTGACACAAGTGCTGACACCTGACATACAAACTAACTATTAGTTGAAAGTCTATTATGAATACAAAATTGTGAATCAAAACAAAAATAAACAAAAATTGAATAATAAGTAAATTATTGTTATTTTAAATAAAATTTGATTTAAAATAAATATTAAGCAATGGATTGGATGTATAGAGGAGTCACCGGTTTAGTGGACAAAGAAGAATATCTTACGGGAAGAAAAATAGATAAAACGTTTGAAATCATTGAAAAGGAAGAAAATAAAGTGAAATCAGATTTTGATTCAATTGAATCACAAATTCCTGAATCACTGTTTGACTTAAAACCTAATGAGAGCCAAACAGTGACCGTAGACTTGGCCTCAAAGCTAAGGGAAGACCCACTGTATGAGATACGGCTCAAACAGAAGGAACAAAGACGTCAACTATTGGACAATCCGTTGAAACTCAAAAAACTGAAATCTATTCTCGAATCCACTTTAAGTCAAGACAAACATAAAAAACATAAGAAAAAAAGGAGTCGTGAAGACAGTGAAGACAGTAGTGATGCGAGTGATAGAAGACATAAAACACATTCAAATAGAGATCATTACAGAAATTCAAAGAGTTATTCAAAGAGTAGTTCTCGCGAAACAGATTCCAATCGTTTTAAAAGAAGTGAATCTAATCGACAAACAAATAGAGATAAAGACACAAAAAGTTATAACAGTAGAGAATATGATCGTAAACACGATAAAAATGATCACCACAAGAATAGGTCCGAACACAAGAATAGTGATCGACTTAATTCTCGATCACATGATTCTAAACACAAAAGTAATAAACTCTCAGAAGAAGAACTCGAGAAGAAGAGAAATGAAATGATGAAAAACGCCATTTGGAGAGAAGAGGACAGAAAAAGTAAAGTTAAGTCTTATACTAAAGAAGAATTAGAAGAAAAAAAGTTTAACGAAAGCTCAAAATCTGCGCAATTTATCAAACCTTTACTCAAAAGTGTGACTGAAAGCGACTCTTTAGAAAAGAGAATAAAACAAAAGCGATTCACTTCTCAACGCTCTTATAATTCAATGGACACTAATTTCGCCAAAAAGTCTTAATTAACACTATTTTATATTTTATTCATTTTTTCACTTTATAATTAAGTGTCTCAAAAATTAATGATTAATTTTATTTGAGATCAAAATTATAAATTGTTCGATCGAAAAGAATCTTATTTATAAGCAAAACATAAATTAATTTTTTTAATGAATTTATAATTTAATAAAAGTTCAATTCAATGATTGTATTTAAAGTATGTAATCAGTGACTAATTCTTTGAATCATGAAAAATAAAATATAAATTTTTTGATTTAAATAATTTAGAAAATATACAGTTATATAATTATAAATAACTAATTAATATGTTTCTGAACAGAGAATTTATTTTTATTTCGCATCAAAAAAGCCTACGATTGAGTTGAATTGCTTCCCAACTTATTTAACTTTTTGCTCTTAAATACTTATGAAAAACTTTTTTGATTGATTTGAGCCATCAGTGCATGAAATTTGAAATGAATAACTCAATCGGTTTTGATTTTATTAATACATTCATTTGTTTGAAATCCATTGAACGCACTGTTCTGTAAAACTGTATTATTGTAATGTATTTTATGAACAAATCTTATAATGAAAGCACATGTGATATATCAATAGTATAGAAAAGTAATGCAATAGTTCTCAAATATTTCTAATCAGAGATCAAATTAATACTAAAATTTTGTTATTTATACTGAAATTAAAGTTAAATAACATTTAAATAAATTCGCATTTAATTAACTGACAAAAGAATAGGTGAGTAATGAATAGCTGTTAACAAATATTTATACAAATATTGAGTTCAATAATAAACTTACGAATAATTAATAATTCGGTAAAAATATCGATAAATAACTAAATGAACGAAGAAATGCATGAAATTTCGATTATAATTGGAATGAGAAATGCGGACAAATGGCTGTCACAGTGTTTGCAATCTATTAATAGTCAGACATTTGAGGGTTCGATACAATTGTCTCTCTTTAATGATTCGTCAAATGATAAATCACTTGAAATACTAAACCATTGGATTAATAATAATAACAACAAATCAATTGATGTAATCATTGGTCACAATGAGAGCCAAACAAAAACCCCAAAAGGCGTCGGATTTGCAAAGAATCGAGCGGTTGAGCAAAGCGATGGTCAATACCTTTGCTTTTTAGATGCGGACGACGTTATGCTCGAGAAGAGAATCCAAATGCAGTACCAAATGGCAAAACATAATAGTAATGCTATCATTGGCTCTAAATTTATTAGAGAACCCATCGATTCGACCAAAAGATACACTTTTTGGGCGAATGAGTTATCAAATAAGCAATTATACGATCGAATTTACACCAGTTTCGGTCCGACCCTATTGATGCCCACCTGGTTCTGCTCCAGACAACTCTTCGACAGAGTCGGAGGATTTGATGAAACAGGTTTTGGTGTTCCCGAAGATCTTATTTTCTTTTATTCGCATTTAAGACTCGGTGGAAAACTAGTCAAAGTAGAGGAGGAATTGCTTATATACCGATACCATAGCGAACAGACAACTTTCTCTATATCTGAACAGTCGATTTGGGACATTCGGCTCAAAGAGTTTGAAATTAATGTTTTGTCCAAATGGAACAATTTCATGATTTGGAGCGCAGGAAAAGAGGGAAAGAAATTATACCGATCGCTATCACAAGAAAATAGGGCCAAAGTTATAGCTTTTTGTGATGTCGATCATAAAAAGATTTCTAAAGGATTTTATACATATGAAGAATCAGACATCAGACCTAAACCTAAAGTTCCAATAATTCATTTCACTTCTTTGATTACTCCTATTGTAATATGTGTTAAATTAGGCTTAACTTCGGGTCAATTCGAGCAAAATCTTGCTTCTCTTCATTTAACAGAAGGAACTGATTATTTTCATTTCGGTTAGGAATCAATCAATCAATTAAATGGCGGCACAACTGCTCAACACTTTAGGAAAACTTGGTGTCGGTTTAGCGATTGGCGCCAGTGTTTTAAATACATCACTATATAATGGTATTACTCATCAAATTATCTTTATATGTGTTCATTCCTATTAATGCCATTTTCTAACTGAACCTAACAGTTGACGGCGGATCTCGTGCTGTAATATTTGATCGCTTTACTGGTGTGAAGCCTTATGTAATAGGTGAGGGCACACACTTTCTTATTCCTTGGGTTCAAAGAGCAATTATTTATGACATTCGTTCGCGACCGCGAAATGTTCCCGTCATTACTGGCAGTAAAGGTATTGAATTATATTTGTTTTATTACATAAGTTTAGAGTTTATCTCAATTGCAAATGTATTTTACTTTCAGATTTGCAAAATGTAAACATTACTCTTCGAATTCTGTTCCGACCAATTCCCGCAGAATTACCAAAATTATACACAAGTTTAGGCGAAGACTATGACGAACGTGTTTTGCCCTCAATTACTAATGAAATATTGAAAGCTGTCGTGGTTTGTATTGCATTAATACTAAATTTATTTTATTTTTAAAAATATTTAAATGAATCTATTTTTGAACAAATAAGGCTCAGTTCGATGCCGGGGAACTGATTACTCAAAGAGAAGTGGTTTCTCAAAAAGTTAGCGAAGAATTGACAGAAAGAGCGAATCAATTCGGACTCATATTGGATGACATCTCACTCGTATGCTTTCATATATTTTTATTTATAAAATGTAAATTCATTTTTCATTAATATAATTGCATTCATTTTTAGACGCATTTGACATTTGGTAAAGAGTTTACAGCAGCGGTTGAGTTGAAACAAGTGGCACAACAAGAGGCAGAAAGAGCTCGTTTTCTTGTGGAAAAAGCCGAACAGCATAAAAAGGCTGCAGTCATTAGTGCCGAAGGAGATTCTCAGGCAGCTACACTTCTTGCTAAAGCATTTGGTGACGCGGGAGAGGCTTTAGTCGAACTCAGAAGACTAGAGGCTGCAGAAGATATTGCTCTTCAGTTGTCTCGATCGCGAAATGTGGCTTATTTACCTTCTGGACAACATACACTCCTAAGTTTGCCTCAAATATAAATATATGCCTCAAATATATTAGAAATAATTTCATATAAGAGTTATGCAATTCTTATGGTATGTCTAGTTTTTCCATTTTATAGCAGTAAAAATAAACACGTTTTTTCTCAAATGATTAATTACTAAATTGTGTGACTTTCAAGTGAATAATTATTTGAAAATATATCTGTTATTAATGTATCGATTATGCGATTAGTATTAAAATTATAAATATTTGAATTTTTAACAAAAATTATTGTAAGTATTTATTTCATGGATTTAAAACCCTATAGTCTTTAACATAGAGTTCCAGATACAGTATTGATGTGTTTGCAGTTTCTTTTTTAATACTATTGGTTGTTAATAATAATAGTAAACGAAAGTATAATCTGCAGACTTGAGGAGTCAACAGAAGTAACAAATAAAGTAACTTCTGCCAAAAATAAAAAACAAATTTCAAGGATTGCAAAAGCACTTGAAATTATCACAAAATAGCATTCAATATATAGGACTAGATGTTAACCCATTCAAAAACAGTGCAAATAAATTGAGGAAAAAGTGTAATATAACTATTTTAGCTTAAATTCAATTCATATACCTTTTCATACTCATAATTTAAATGATAGCAGAGATAAACCTTGAATTGCACTTCATTAACACTTGTCATTAACAGAATCTTTTAAAGAGCAGATAAAAGTGTGATTTCAGGAAATTCTATGGTTCTGATCACCGCTGGTCACTATCCTCTGGCACTCAATAATAAGTTCATTTCACAAATTATAATTATTTAAAGGACAAACTCTAAAACAAAAATATTCTGTGAAATAACTAAATATGTTGACAATACAATATTTTGCTGTCTTTTCCTGGAATTGTTATTTAGTAAATTAAAGCCTTATTCTTAGCCCAGTATTATTTTACTTGATTCTCACCATAAAGAATTAAATGGTGTAATCAGTGAATTTCATAAATTACAATTAAGAATTTGAAACTTATTAGAATTTCGAAAATACTCCCTGTGTTTACATATCTCCTTTTTTTCTTCTTTAGAATATTTTTTAAACCTAAATAAAAACAAAGTTGCAATCATTTGATATGTTATAAATATTTTTCCTCATTTCATTGAAGTGATAACATTATAAGTTGCCTTTTAGAGGACAAAAATTTATTTTTTTTGAATTGAACACATTTCAGTTGAATACAGTGTAATCAATTTTTAAAAGTCCTTAACTATCAAGTGCTTAACCTATCTATTAGTAAAATCAATTTTTATTTTATCTTAAAAACAATTGAGTTGGTGTTGATTAGATCTACAAAGGAGTATACAGTTTTCTTAAACGCATACCTTTAAGGCAAAAGATTATTTAAAGTAAGGTTAAGAGTGTTTCGGAGAGTTTATATATAAGGTTCTGCTTTTAATATCAATGTTAAGTAATAAATCGAATGTATTATTTATGTATAATTAGTAAGGCATTGAATTTGCATATAATGCATATCTTTGCCGGTTTGGAACAATGAGTTAGGAATATCTCTTTAAGACTTAATATTTATACGAATCATGTTTTAAGCAGTGTTAAGGAGCATTTTGGTAGGTATTTAATTACATATTTTGCAACTTTTATTGCATATTACATGACATATACAGCCAATAATAAATGCATACAAGAAAATGCTTTAATAAATAGTAATATTGTCGATACTCTGTCGAGTTTACAAGCAGTTTACTATCAATGAAAGAGAGCTATCATTGAAAAATTAATAAATTACATCTTTAGGTTGTTTTTGCCAATAATGTCAGAATTATGGCAACTCTGATAAAAACCTCAGATCTTTTTATGTTCACCGAGAAATTCATTAAAACCCTAATTGAAAGCAAGCAAATGAGTAAATGACAAAATGCAAAACATAATCGTAAAGATTTCTGGCATTTAATAGCGCATGACTTCTTATTCAATCTTTTTTCAAAACAAATTACAATTTCGTGTCCAAACTTTTAAAAAATTATATTTTTCTAATGCGCGTCAGCTTTAAATAGAATCAGTTGAATAATAATCCATTTTGTAAACTTTCGACTAAATTTCAAATCTCTCAACTTTCACACCATTACTGACCACCTGTTTAAGAAAAGTTTAGCCTCATTGCCAACTGAAAACTCGAGTTTTCATCTTAATGTATATTTGCTGTACTTTACTCTTCTCTATTATATAATTTGTTTTTCTCATAAGTTTTTGAGAAAATTTAAATTTATAAGTTTTTTAGAAACCATCGACTTATTATTTTGATTAGATATCAAATTTGTTAAGATTATGAAATTATGGTTATATTCTTTACTGTTTCATATTATAATGTATTAAGAATTTGATCGAAATGAATATTGAAAATAAATGAATGTTTAGACTGAAATTTCTTATGAGAATACTTAATATTAAAATTTATAATAAAATGACTACAACTTTAGACATAGTTATCACTGGTAGGCATGAGTTTACCCCTCATTTATTTTACTGTATAAGACTTAGGTTAGTAGTATATAAAGTTAGAATAAATGGTCTGACGAGTCATTAAGTGTTACCAGATTTGAACAATTCTCAAAATCACTGTTATAGGTATCTAAAGCCTTAATGAGGTCCTTATTATGTATGAGTCGGCGTTAACATATGGGTTCAACTTTAAACTTTTACTCAAAAATTCTTAGTTAACTAACACTTAAACCTTTCAGTTCTGTTGAGAATACATAAAACATATGCACAATTAAATTCTCAGAACTTTTCCAACTTGAATACTATGTATTTGAAATACTTTAGAGTATTACTTAGGTTTGAATAATTCATAAGTTCATAAATATATATCATTTAATAGTTTCAAAAATCTTTTAACTTTTCAGCAGTTGATCAATGATAGGAACTATTGTTAAAGCAGTTCAACCTTTAAATTGAATCACGTATTAAATTATTTAAAGTGCAGTTCAATCAAAACATCAGTAGAGCTCATATGACTTGAGTCAGTCCGGTTTGAGTTTTATTGAAATACTGTATATGGAAAAAAATAATTGCATACAAAGATCCAAAGATTTATACAACTCCTTCCCTTATTGAATACAAGTGTATAAAAGAGAAACTCTTTATAGTTTTCTTTACTTAACTCTTATG
>JAQGCH010002063.1:0-13634 GCA_034699485.1 Nanhermannia elegantula
ATAAATTTTATATAAGGGTCCCCCCTTTGATTTTTTTCTGTCCAGTCCGGGCGCAGTACTGACCTGGTCACCCTAGTCATGACTGGCGGTCACATATTTGGCTGAACATTAATCTTTAGATCATTCGAGTTTCCGCCCCAATAAACAATTTCATTATCAGTCGAGAGTTTTACGCAATTATTGTCCATTTTTAAAGTTTTAAAATAATCATAAAAATCTCATATACCGTATATTATTCATTGATTTGTAACTCTTTTTTATAAATTAATATTAAATATTGATTTAAATCAGTATTACTATGAAATTTGATTTTTACATTTTGAATACAGAATATTCTGTATAAACATAGCCTAAAATGTATTTTTTATATTTTGAAAAAAATATTTTCTTTGCCATAGAAATATGTCAATAATATTTGATTTACTCTCGTTATTAAGTTCTTGGGTATTATACATATTAATAGAGCAAAATATTTGTTATAAAATATTTGGACTGTTTTGTAAATAATTCAATTGTTTTCAAATGATACACCACTAAAACTTCATATTGATACTCAAAAATTCATTAGCAATTTTGACCGCATAAAAGTGATTTAGTTGTTTATATGAAAGTTTTTCTATTGACGCAAAACATATTTTTCCTTTTTTGGTGTTGTAATTATGCTCTTAACAAAACTGAAAGGTTTAAAAAAATGGGACTCGGTCATTTCACCGACAACCATTTCACCGACAGACAATTTCACCGACAAAACATTTCAAAAGTAAAAAATTTTTTACTTTTGAAATAATTTATCGGTGAAGTGGTTTATCGGTGGAATGGTCTGTCCGTGAAATGGTCTGTCTGTGAAGTGGTCTGTCGGTGAAATATACCAATTCCTAGTGTACGCTTCTAATTATCTCAAGTCATTTAATGGAGGGATATGCAGTCAATTGTCGTTTGAATTAGAAAACTGCTTTTCCCTCTAATTTTTATTTTGAATTTCTTAAGTAAATGAATTAAATATTAAAGACAATATTGTTTTATATTAAAATTTGCAGATCCCCCGTTATGGGGTATGTGTGTATCTGTTTGAGTGCCAAATGGCATTTTCAAAGTGTGAAAGAGAATTTACTGGATTTATTAATAATATAGATATTAGTGTTAAAGCTATTTTGTCTATAATAAGTAATTATTTATTACAATAAAATTATACAAATAATGTGATTTTATGGAATTCTAACGTTTACAGCAGAAACTTAGGTATATTATTATAAATACTAAGTCATTCCGTAGGTCACACTTTCAAATGTAAAATTGAACGGGAGTTCGCTTCCAAGTAGTGACTTAAATGACTATATGTTTCATTTGAAAAAGTAAACTCTATTTCAATGTCCAATTATTGGTGATTTCATTATTAAATAATGTTAAATTATAAATTTCTTTTAATATTTATCTTTTTTAAAATTTAATATACTATAACAGTAGAGCAGGGCTTAACCCAATGCAGGTCGATTAAACTCGAATCTTAATGCATGAATCATTTTACACCTTAAGTTAGATTTTACATTCAAACAATAGAAAGTATGTGTTTATAATAAAAATTTATTAATAATATTAATGAGATTTATTTTACGCTTTAAAATCTACTGAGACAATAAGTATTGGTTTTAATGTACAGTCAGCTGCAAAACTCTTTGTTGAATCTAACATTTTCGCGCTATGAATGAGTGTATGTATCCAATCACGTTCAATGTTTACTTAATAATATATAGTTTTATTGGTTAGAGTAATGTTTAGAGCGCGCAGTTTAGCAAAGAGTTTTGCCGCTGACTGTACAATATTTAATGTGAAGACTTGAATAATAATAAAAATTGATTTTCCGTTTAAATGAGTAACAGAGTAAAAAGTTAAGTGTTATAATAAAAAGAGCAAGTTATATTTAATGGTTTTGCATAAATGAATTGTCTTACTAATTAAAATATTATTAAAAAATAATTAATTGATTTTCAATAAGGAAAACAAGCACTTGTTCTCATGTATTTATTAATCATTTTGCTGACTTTACTTCTTCTTTTATATTGAAGATAGGAAAAATCCATTTAAAAATAATTAATTTCAATTATACATCTATAATAAAACATTTTAGTATACATTAATTGAATATCTCTATTATTGATTACTAATTTCCGCAATAACATTAAAATACAGTTCATTCTAACGAAATAAATAATAATTTTAATAAAATCAAAAGCTAAAGCAATTGTTTTAGATGCGGAAAAAGTTGTTATTCACATAAAAATGAATAAATCAGATATATGTTTAGATATATCGTATAATGATATTTATTCGGATTATAATCAAACAAATGGTTTAAATAAAACAATAAGCTTTATAGATGGCTGGCAGCCACCACTTGTGTTTTATGATGATGCTAAAATTTGTGGTCCATTAGTTAAAATTGTCGAAAATTTGTCTAAAAAAATGGGGTTTAAGTAAATATATTTATATGTTTTTTAATAATATTATAAATGTTTTAAATTTTTGTTTAAATTTTTTTTGAATATTTTTTATAGTATTATACGAATAGAGCCACCTAAGAATTTGTTTGAATTATATGGAATGTTATTAAATAACAATTGGAAATTACTTTTGCAGCCGATGAACACATTAACTATTGAATGGGCTAAAGATTTGGGTTTTGATTTAAATGAAATTGGATTATTTAGTAGACCTATAGGTAACATTGTAAAATTTAGTTTTTTTTATTAAAAATATGAATTATAGAGATATATATTATTATAAAGGGTTCCATGTCATAATCCCGAATGTCAAAATACCGACAACAAAATATCTAATAAAAAATAACCTAAGTTAATCCAACCTACCCTAACTAACCCAAATTAACCTAAACTAACTATTATACATAATTTAATCAATTAGAGAATATTTTGAGTTCATTTACATTTAAAAAAAAGAAATTCGAGATTTTTATTTTCGAGATCGTGACGTTACTCGATTATAAAGTTCGTTTATATACAGCTTTTCCGACTCAAATGTACAGTATTATAGAGATTTCGGCCAAATTAGTATAGTATGAAACAGTAACTTTCTCTAACTAATCCGCAACACTGTTTAGAGTAGACTAACGAGGAATATCATATTAATAATGTTTTGACATATTAATTCATAAAATATTAGTAACTTGTAAAAATAAATTGCTGAAAATATTGATGCATATCATTATTATTAAAATAAGTATTAAGATCTTTCATATTTTATATGATTTTATTGACAAAACATATACTGTATTAATACAGTTGGAAATAATATATTTCTAAAGTTTAAAATAAGTCAAACGTCAATATAATTAGATATATTTTTTCAATAAGACTATGTTTATACTTTATAAATATATATTGAGATATGGCAAAAATAATATTCATAGTAAGTCAGGCAACATTAGCATTTGCTCACTTTGGAAAAAACATTTTTGGCCCACTTTTAGACTCGAACCCACATATACATAGTGGAATGTGTGTCTCACTTAAAAGGCGAGGCCTAATCTAATAAGCCATCCTTAATATAGAAATGCAGCAAAATGTTAATATTCTGTGTTATCATCATCAGACCGGTAACAACCACATATACAAACAAAAACTTTCCTGACCTCGGGAGAGTTTCTTACAGATATACGTCATAATGTAGTAATTAATATATATTGAAATATAATACTCAGCGGATACTTATTTTGTAATAACAAACCTGTATTTTTTAGTCATTATTAATGGTCATCACAACTGTCAAAATGTGATTTATTTGTAAACAAATGTATCGAATGTCACTCCGTTGATCATATATTATATTCCCCAAAATAGTTTTTCATGAATTCAACTCTAAATTATCTAATACTGTAAATTATTTAATAATAATCAGGTTTTATATTCAATTGACATAAATGTGAATTTAGTAAATATCTCATCAAAATATAATAAATTGTTTATTATTCACATTTATGTCAATTGGATATAAAACCTGATTATTATTAAATAATAAACAATTTATTATATTTTGATGAGATATTTACAAAATTTAGTATTCTAGGTATTGAGACTGTGGGTCACCTTGCAACAATGATTCGTCCAGGAAAAAGACCTTTATTTGAATTTATTCTTGGATTTGATACTACAGTTTGGATAACTCTTTTATTCATTATATTTTTAATGCCTTTACCATTGGCTATATATAAAAAATCATTTACTAAATATTTAGAAATTCTTTGGAAGAATTTTTATATAATTCTTTCAGAACAAATACCAAAATTACCCAAAGAAACAATGGAGAGGTTTCTTCTATCCTTTTGGTTATTTGCATGCACTGTACTATTAGCTTCATATTCAGGTATTTTAAGAGATATATTCATAAAAGCAGTTCCCGACGATTATGTGAATTCTTGGGAACAACTCTTAGATAGAAAAGGACTAAATATAATTACATCCAAAGGCTCTGATATTGAAACCTTTGTAAATAAATTCAAAGACACAAATTCAATGGCACGAGATTTTTCTTCTCGATTAGTATTCCCAGAATTAGGAACTAAAGAGAATTTTTCTGGAATATTATTTAAGAAATTATTTAGTGGCGACTGTGCTGTGTCACACCTTGAGTCAGTCCTTAACGACTGTAAGTTTTTCGCAAACTTATATTTTAAGGAAAGAATAAACGAATGCAATCGAGTGCGTGTATCTCAATATGGTTTGTCAACAACGCCTTACTTTATAGCAACTTCAAAAACTTTGGGTAATTCTGGTTATAAATTATTAGATGATATGTAAGTATTGAACGTAAAAAATTTATTATATATATCAAATGAATTTTAAAAATTTAAACCAAACAAAACTGACGCACTATTTAGAATTATAGAACTAGCATAGCGCGCTTATTTCGATTACTATTTTTAATTGTTGCTAGAAGATTCCCGTTGCTTCTCAACCAATTAAATTAATCTAAGATTAACTGTAGAATAATTTGACAAATTTTTTGAACACAGCATTTAAAAGCATTGTTGTAATCTTTAAAGTGGAGTGTAGTGTCCCATTGATACTGAACTTTTTAATTATGAGGCTATTTTAAATTTTTAAATTGTGTTATTTGACTTCATTATATTTGCATTAGTTAATGTGCTTTAAATTTTTAACTTTTAAACCCATTTACATAGCCCTTCGTAATCAAAGCACTGTTATAGCCTTTACAGTGCTTTTGACTACTTTAAAAAACTTTTATCATTAAAATCTCGATTAGTATTGTCGATTAAAATTATTACATTATTGCAGACGGACGGACACACTGACATCATTTTTTTAAATAATAAAGATATAATGCGAGTTAAAAACATAATCAAATTATTATTGCAATAGTATATAATTCAAAACTAAATATTGAAATGTAGTGACTGCACTGTGTTCTAATGATTATGATGTCGAGAATGTCACCCGAATGCAGGGTGACCATTTTTTGTCAAACTCAAACCTGGACAGATTATAAAACCAAAGGGGGGACCAAAGCATAATTTTTTGAAAATTTTTATATTGAGGAAAACACAAAGGTGGGACCAAGCACTGCATTTTTTGAAAATAACCCAATTCCTGGACAGTCCAGGCCAATCCTGGACACCTGGTCACCCTGCCCGAATGCTTAGGTTCAATTCAATCAATTCTTTTTATATATATAAACCCGTTTTTTCTTTGATAAAAAATAGTAAAATTTAATACTAAGTTATTATTTATTTTAAATAGAATTCTTAGATCACAAGAAAGTGGATTATATGATAAATGGACTGCTGATGCACAAAATTTGAGATCACCTGATTATAAAAAATTAAAAATAAAACAAAATAAGAATATATATGTAACATTAACATTTGATAGAATGAAAGGCGTTTTCTTTTTATGGCTTATTTGCTTAAGTCTGTCATCACTTTTATTCTTAATGCAAGTATTATTTGTGGCGTCAGAAAACAAAACGGTGCCTAAAAGGTTTGCCATTTAATTAAAAAAAAGCTTAAGCGCAATCTCATTGAGATATATAGTACTTAAAGATGTAAATAAATACAAATTAGAATATATTTATTTATTACTATTTTTACAACTTAATTGAATTTAAAAATTTATAGTCTCTCACTAAAAATGATAGATAATGTAAAATTTATAATTAATTTAGAGAAAACATTTAATATATTAAATATATTGTATTTTAAAATTTTGTATTTATTAACATCTTTTAGCACGATATATCTCAGAGAGATTGCGCTTAAACTTTTTTTTAATTAAATGGCGAACCGTTTGGGCACCGTTCGGTTTTCTCACGCCACATATTTTAAATCTCAATCTCATACACATACAGTAAATAAACGTTTAAACTAATTTTGCTTTACGATCAATGTTTTAGTTGTAAAAATTTAATAAATATACCAAAAGCTAAACCTCTATTTTTGTAATTAAAAATAAATATTTTGACTGTTACTTAATTATATAGATCTTTTTACTTTGTAAATATTATAGGTATAGTAATTGTATTCTATTTTATGTTTGTTCATACAAAGTTCACATAAAATGTTTATTTACAAAATTTTAAAAAATATATTTGATTTCGAAAATTCATGTCAAAGAGAGTGCACGCGCCTACGCTTGACGAAAATTCTACACTCGGTGGTCATTCTCAAAAGTTGTTGCTAAACGCCTGACAGTTTAACATAGTAAATTTAAGTTCCAGCTTTGTTTTAATACCAAACACATAACATTATACATTTTTAACATACAGTCAGGGTGACCAGATGTCCAGGAATGGCCTGGGCTGTCCAGGATTTAGACGATTTTCGAAAATGATGGTGGTTGGTCACCCCTTTGATTTTTGAAGCTATCCGGGAATGGGTTTAACAAAATCTGGTCACCTGCATGAAGTACAATTTAACATTATATACATTAATATACATTATAACATAATGAGTTTTATTATGAAAACTATAATGAAACACAACTGAAACTGGTACTAAACTATTAAGCTTATAAGCAATTACTTAATGTATAGTTCATTTTTATACTCTATTTTCGTATAGCGTCATAATCTCGAATATTAAATTTCGAATACAAAAATCTCGAAAAATTTCTAACTTTTCAAAAATTAAAATTTTTTATTAAATTCTATAACTACGATAAGATTTCTTTAAAAAAAATTAGATTAGGTTAGGTTAGGTGTGTATTCTTAACTTTGTTTTGATGTTTTGCACATGAGATATTATATTCGAGATTTTTGTATTCGAGATTTAGTATTCGAGATTTTGACGTTCAAGATTTTTGTTTTCGAGATTATGACATGAAGCCCTATATAATAGCTTACAGCACTTTAATGCTTGTGATTTAACGCATACTCAATTGAACATTAGATAATAAAGCACTCAAACTATACAATTCTCCTCAATTGCGATAAAATACATGTATATTTCATTAAATTAAAGACAACTGTATAATGAATAGAAAATAATTTACATTAAAAACTTTAATTAAAATTCAATTGAACCTAAATCTTAAAAATATGTACTCTTATTATATTTAAATACGGGTATATTTAAATTTTATTCAATTATAGACTGTAATAATGTTTAATACATAGGTTGAGAGATATATATAAAAATAGTTATATAACTCATTTGTGGTAACCGACGCTCACAAGACAATCGAGTCTTTACCGGAAGACCATAAACCGGCTCTCGCTTTGCGAGTAAGCACTAAACAAATCAATTGAAAAAAATGTGAGCAATTCTGTTATCATTTTTTTAAAGTATAGAATAATTAAGAAGTCATTGGTCAGTGTTTCGAGTCTTGTTTTATTTTACATTCCAAAAATATTAATTTTTACAAATCCTCTTGTCTCTGCTTAGATTAGAGTTAAACAGGCGCTCACAATAAGGAGCAAAACTCTAAAATAGATTTCTTGGACATCTTTTAGTTTGTAATGTAATTTGGGTTTTTATAACACGTTCACACATTTTGCTATTTATTTTTATTTCTATGTATATTATTTTTTTCATATTTTTCGCAAATTGTATTTTGACCAAAAGTGGAGTATATAATAATTTGCTTTATATTTCATAAAGATAGTAAACCAACTCTGAACCAAATAAATTTGCAAAATTGTTTGCGGATTAAGTTCGATCCGTCAGCAGAGCATGAATATAATAATCATATAATTCATTGATGCACGAAATGTATATTTGACTTTAAGCTGAATTTGTTATTTGAAAAAATTTAAAGAAAATATTTAAATGGACAACATCATTTTTTAAAATTTAAAAAACAAATATTTTAACTGATATATTATTAAATGTTCTTTATACTTTGTAAAGTGACTGTTTATAAAATATAAAAATATATATGATTTATAAAGTTTTTTCTACTCATAGTGCATCTCTTGATAATGTATAAATGTTCTAAAATTATTTAGATAACTATTATTGAAGCATTTTTACTTAAAAAATTATGCAACTTATTCCAAGTAAGTCTTATTAATCAATTTTTAAAATCGAATTAATAATCAATGAGTTCACTTTCGGTTTTCGGTGTTCCAAGGTTGACTCATGCTGGGCATAATTAAACGTTAG
Organism: Nanhermannia elegantula; assembly: GCA_034699485.1. Classification (NCBI taxonomy): domain Eukaryota; kingdom Metazoa; phylum Arthropoda; class Arachnida; order Sarcoptiformes; family Nanhermanniidae; genus Nanhermannia; species Nanhermannia elegantula. The sequence continues at coordinate 8,633 of JAQGCH010002063.1, forward strand.
AGATCCAACACACACTCGGGCAGCTAACATTTACAAAGCAAAAATTTTCGTCAACGTAAATTAATACTTAATTATTTTTATAAAATATTTTTTTTGCGCATAATGTAGTATATGCTATAATTCTGATTTAAATATCACAAAAGTTTTATTTACGCCTAAAAATGTTTAAGAACTATAAAATTATCTCAACGTTTATGCACAATTCTTAAATACTTAGGTTAGTCCACTTCCTGTGAGGTAATTTGAAAATTTTTAATTCATTTACATATACAGGTATTCATTTTACGGGTGCCAGGTTTGATCAGTTAAAAAACGGAGATAATTCTGTTTCAAAGGGGAAACCAAGGTATATTTTTTTGAATTTTTAATAATTTTTATAAAACCAAAGGGGAACTAAGCAATGTATTTTTCAAAAATTGTTAGAAAAACGAAAACTCCGCTTCAAAAACGAAGGTCTGGCAACTGTAATTCATTTAGGTATATTTGTCTTTATATATCTGTTGTAACAAAATATCTGTTTATTAATTTACTGAAACAAAAATTTAAGCAAAATCGGAGTTAATCTTTCATTAATTTAAAAACGAGTTTAAATGTTAGACAAAATAAATGCCATTTTTATAAATTAAACGAAAATCAATTGCATATTTCTGACCTTCATTTAAAGGGAGCACAAAATCTGTCTGATATGACAATTCAAGTATTAATGTTTACAATGGTTTTGACAATTTCAAGATAAAACTCTTAACAACTTTGTTTTTAATGATGAGTGTTGTATAAAACAATTAACAATAAATTAATGATAAAGACAAATATTGATAAAACTTATCTTTAATTCAAAAACTAATATCCGATAACACTTTCCCTAACGTTTTATGTTTGTTATGCGTTTGATTGTTATTTTTTTATTTATAAGTTGCAAAATAGTCAAAGATTTATTGCGAGTCAATAGGGATTAAAATACAGTAATTTTTGAAAATAATTTTTGTAGTAATTAAAAATCAGGAAAATATAGCATTAAAAAATTTAAAATTAATTTATATATTAATTTATGAATTAAAATCTGTATTTTATCAAATAATAATCGGCTGTTTTAATAAGTGCTTAAAATAATTTTTAATTAATCCAAACTAGTGTTGTATAGTCTTAGACAAAGACAAAGGCAAGACAAACGACTTGAATATTGAAAAGACAAAGGCAAAGACAAGACAAATCCAAATAGTGAAAGTAATACAACACTAATCCAAACTTATAACTGTTCAAAATTAGTTGCAGTAAATTTAGTTTCAAATATTTTTGTGTGTCTTCTTCTATTGATTCTCTCAAATACTTTATAAGCGTATATACACTTTATAATAACGTCATAAATTTTTTCCCATTTATATCCATAAGATGTGATATCAAACGAAAACTTTACGTTTGGTTTTAATTCCATAGGTGTCAGAAAAATTTGAGCCCTGATATGACCTGCTTTACGATTATTTATTTTCTTATCGTGTCCTAATTTTTCGACTAAACTCTTACACTCGAGTTCAATACTTTCATTTATATCGTTGTCATAAATCAAACCTAAAGTAATGAATGAAACCATAAATATTTACGAACATGAATAACAAACTAAATATATAAAAACAAATGAAATAACTAAATACATAGTTAGTTAGATATTTCACAATTGTTAACAGTCGCGTAGTAACCAATTAATATGATGTTCATGTAAGTTCGCTTTCTTGTATAGCAGATAATTAATGCACTAATAACTACCCCATCGTAGAGGTTAACCTAAGTTAAGTTTAGGTTTTAGTGCATTGCATATCTACTATACAGGAAAGCAAACTTATATGAACATCATATTAATTGGTAAAAGGCGTTGATATTTAATTAAACTGTCACCAATACTGAAATATCAAAATACCACATATTATACATAAATGAGATTGTATACCTTTTGGATATTTTCTGCCAGAACTGACACTTTTGTTCATGATTTTCTGTAAAACCGGACTTTCATCAATACCTCGCGCGGCTTTCCATAACTTCTGGCATTCATCTTCATCAAAATCATATGACATAAAATCATTTTTGCTGAATTTTCTTAATTCTGCCACTGTTTTGATATTTAATTCTTCTACAACTGTTTCGCCAAAACTTCCACCGAATCCATGCAAATCTCTAAGATTTAAGTTATCAAAAATTCTTTTGATTCCAGAAGACGTATTAATGATAGAAATCTTATTTGGTTTATTGAGACCGCAGACTGTTTTAGCCAATAGTTTATTATAACTAATCCCCGCAGATGATCCATATCCTGCTTTTTGTCTTATTTCACGAACCAATTTATTTGCCAAAACAGCGCAGTGAGTGACTGGAGAGTCTTTCATACTATCGATTTCACTCAAAAAGCGCTTTCCAGCTCCGGTTTCGACACTGATTTTCATCCGATTTAACCTTCGAAATGAATAACATACACCGTTTTGGCTCATTCTTTGGCATTCTTGAGTCATATCTATATAGAATTCATCCATGGATGCTTTCTCTACAGTCATTGTTCCATATCTTTCAGCAAATTCACGAATCACGTCGTGTATTGCTTCGCTGGCTTTCTTCTCTTTCATGTCATATGATTTGCCATATTTATGGTCCATTTCGATCAAATTGATTTGTGGACATATTCTCTTTGCCTCCTCTGCTCTTATTTCACGACTCACGCCGAATCGTTTTGCCTCATAGTTGGCTGAAATTATTCTATAAATAAAATTTAAAAATACCAGATAAATATATAATAAAAGTTATTATATCTTTATTAAATCAAAATTTTATTATTACCGGCCGGATCTTTGAACGACAGCACATGGAAGGCCTTCAAGTTCTGGATGGTCCTTAAGATAAACTTGGACGCTAAAGCTGTCCACATCAATCAGCATGATCTGTCTGTTTTTACCAAAATAATCAGACATCATTCAGATGTTGTCTTTTACTTTTTTGAACTTTTAATTATAAGATATATGCTCCTTTCGTAGGCTTTATTGATGGTCCTTTTTACGTCTGATGATATTTTTAGAGTGTAGATAATTTAATAGAAACATAGAAATAGAAACATAGAAACATAGAAACATAGAAACATTAAAAAAAATATTTCAATTTCTAAACCAAATCCATCATTCAATGAAATTATTTTTAAATATTAAAATATATTTTAAAATATGATTTTCATTGTTTTGTAGAAATTTTTATTCCTTTAATAGAAACAATTTAATGAATGTTCGTAGGCTCTAATCTTTTATATTTATACAAGTTGTCAATGTCATTTAAAAGACAATGTCTGTAGATAAGAGCCTTATTGCCTGTAAAAGCTTTATTTTTTTGCAAATGATTATATGCCGTTGTCTAAATTTAATAGTTATATATATATTATTGGTGGCTTTTTCAGTCACTTTGGTTGGAAATAATTTTTAAAAAATTTACCTTTAATTTTTAAAGTCCAAAAGTGACACCTTTAGCTTTGTACCTTGGCAAAGTCTGAATTATATTTGTATTAGAATTAGTCTAAATGAGAAGATACCAAAAATAACTAAATTTAAAGTCTCCGGGTTATTATTTTTAAATATTTAGATAAGACTTTCAGGACTTGATAACATTATCATTAACACGTAAAGATGTTATGAATCATACTTATAATATGTGTAGTAACGTGTATATCAATGATTGGTCTTTTAAGTCGTATGATTTGTTTTCCGCAGTAACCACTTAGACGAGATCCATTAAGTACGTACGCACTAATGGAGGAGGGGAGTTCACGTGAAAGCGTACAAACTCATATTCTCCTATACGTTTAACATTAGGTCACATGTAATAAAGCATACATAGGGGAAGTGTCTAAGAATTTACTTTTTTGCGTACGTACCTAATGGATCTCACCTTATAGCTTAATATTGTAGGCTCACACTCACACTTCTTGAAAACTAAACTTTTTATTTCTTTTATTAGAATTTATTTAAAATAAAGAGTACTTTACATCCCAAGAGTTAAAACATAATGATCTACAATTGTGTGGTAACAAAGCTATATGTTGTACGTAATGTTTTAGGCATTTCAATACTCTTACATATATAGAAAGATATACATAAACAATAAGTTGGAGCACTAAAAAGAGTAAACATAAGAGTCATTTTTCTAAAACAATTATAAACAAAATAGATATGCGATACTGATCGCATTAAAATAATAATAATTGTTTATATAACTTGTAGTTATAATAAGATGCTTACAATGTATAGAAATGAGAAAAACTTGTATAAAGTGAGACAATATTGAAATATTTTTAAATTATTTATTTTAAACAAAAAATCCTTTAATATTTAAAGTAATATTTTAATAAATCATACATTTTATAAATCAAGACCAAATTAATATAATCAAAAATTAAAGCTTTATTTCAAAAGTTTGTAAACAATTGATTTTCAGTTGTGTTAGAGGTGCGTTTGCTTCGTTTGCATTGCGTTAATGGTAGAAAAGCTCAGTTAACACATTCTTGTGACGAATAGTGCAAAACAACTCTTTTATATAATAAAATAATAATATATAGGAATAAACGACAATTTTTAAATAAATTTAACCATATTTTTCTCATTTAAACTTAGATTGAAAGTTTGTCTGTATGTAAAATAGGGTTTAAATATTCATTTTATGCAATAATCCAAAAAACTCTATATCTCACCACAAGAGGCTACTGCGGAAAACAAATCATATATTAAAACACTATAGTTACAGTCTAAATAAAAAATAACCATATGTTTAACTTGAAATTGGTACATTTCACCGACAGACCACTTCATCGACAGACCATTTCACCGACAAATTATTTCAAAAGTAAAATTTTTTTTAATTAATTTATTGATATTTTGGATTCTCATTGCTTTGCTACACTTTACATACCATTATGATCATAATTAAAAATAGTCAATTTTCACTTTGTTTCCATGCGTTATAACTCCTGAAGCGTTAG
>JAQGCH010002064.1:0-13633 GCA_034699485.1 Nanhermannia elegantula
GTGAAAATTGACTATTTTTAATTATGATCATAATGGTATGTAGAGTGTAGTAAAGCAATAAGACACTCCAAAATATTAATAAATCAATTAAAAAAATTGTTTTATTAACCAATTCTGGATTATAATCTATTTTCAATAATAATTGTTTATTATGTTTTAATTCAAATAAATTACATATTCAAACCATTTAAATAAGTTGGATTCTCATCTGTTGAACAGCAGACTCCTATACTATCAGTATCAGAAAGAATACACACTTCGTATTCTTTTACGCCAAATTCCAAGAAACATTCGTTAATTATATGGCATTTACGACTCTTGCACTCTGTTTGAACGAGATTTTTCTTATCTTTAATTAATATAATGTTATCCGTAAAAAAATATGCGTAGGATTATTGGCTCCAACGGCTAGACTAAAAATTTATAATAAATATGTAAAAGAATTTTGCGTAGGAGTTTATAAGAATTAGTTAGATAAGGCATTACATGCTAATCAAGAAACATAGATATACTAGGCTAATAATTTATACGTTATAAAATTCAAATATTATTAGGCATTATTTAAACTTTATTTTTCAAGTTAATATATTAATAGCTGTTTTCAGACAATAAAATATCTCAATATTTTCTTATCAATAACAATAATACCAAAAATTCTTATTTTATTTTTAATAATTTTATCTAAAGCAATAACAGATTAGCATTTTTCTATTTTTTGAAAAGTTATTACATTTTTGTACTTAATGGTAAGTTGACATTAAATTTTTTTAAATTTATTGTATTTTTAATTTTTAACTTATATACTTAAAAACTAAAAACGTTTATTGATTTGCTTCCATTATATGAGAGCAAAGGGAAAAGACATGCCTCTGCTTTAGAGTGAAAAACAGAAATCATTTATCTACAGTGCTCTTTATATGAAGATACATGCTTTCTGTTTCTCACTTTAAGCAGAAGCATGTCTTCTCCCTTTGCTTTCATATATTTATTTATCAATATTACGATTGAATTTAAAAGTTTGTCTTAACTAATGGGCTAATCAAATATTATAATCATTCAAAAATAGTTTAATTACAAACAATAAATTAACGAATTCACTGATTATTCCTTAAGATATGTAAAGTCTATTTTAATATAATTGTCATTAAACGAATCATAAATATATTAAATTATCTTTTTAAATGGAAATTTTTTGGCTCAAAATATTTGATTTATGCTTTTTATGTTCTGTTACACTACAATAAATCATTCTCATTATATAAATTGCGACTTTTAAATTCAATATATATTTTACCCTAACCCGAGCCTAATGCTGAAGTATATCGATGTCATCGACTCAAAAATTAATTGTTTTAAACTGAACCCAAATTAGGGTTCCCAAAATTCTGTCAAAGTGGTTAATATTGTTAGAATGTTTATAAAAATAGTATTTGTTTAATTAGGAACAAATAAATTGTATGCTATTTCAAAAAAATTGTGTTGAGCGTTTAAACAATTATTTTCTAAACTTGCTAATTTTTAAAATGAAAGCATATGTCTAATTTTATAATTGATATTTTTTTACTAGACTTATAAAACTTGTTTTTGCAAATATATCTAACTAAAATGTGTAGGCTTCAAAATATACGTTGAAATGTTTCACTTTGATTTACTACTTAATTTGAGGTTTCAAGTGATATAAAAGTGCAAAACCATAGCTATAACAATTTTACGATTAGAGTAATTATTAACGTATTAAACTTTATTTCAACGAATAAAATGAAACAGATAATAAATATTTTGAAATTTTTTTTATCAAAATCACGAGTTAGTTAGATGTATCGATAAGAATTTGTTTTCTCTTATATGGGCTTGTATAAAAAGAAAGTTTCATCATTAAAAATTGCAATTGAAATAGTAATTGATGTATTGTATAAAAACATAATTAGTGCAAAGCAATTTAAGTCTATTTAAAATGGCTAATAACCAGTGTTCGCCAAACCAATTCGCGTCAAGGGGGGTGTAACTTTGAAAAATTTTCAAATTCTAAAAGGGGGTGTAAAACTCATCGGATTTGATAGACAATTTTTTCGGATTTACGGAAAATCATGGGGTGTGGTCCAGTTTTTCAACTTTCTAGGTGGGGTGTACACCCCTTGTACAACCCCGCCTTGGCAAACCCTGCTAAAAACAATTCTACAGTAGGAGCACCTGTTCAAATCGCTTTCATCCAAAATCACAGACTTATAATAGATACTGATAAGTGTGATATTATTTTAGACAAAGTTGGTAATAATCCATTAACTGTGGTTTCCGTTAATGGGCCTATGAGAACTGGAAAATCTTACGTCCTTGGCCACTTTATAAGGTATCTTTCTATTTCTACAAATAGTGATATAGATTGGTTCAATACGAAGTTGGATGAAGAATTTCATTGGGTAAATTCTTCTCAACGACAAACAACAGGTATTTATATGTGGTCCCAACCATACTTCATCGAAAGGAATGGGCGCAATGTTGCTGTGTTGTTAATAGACACACAAGGCTTTTTTGATGACGAAACTACAATTCAAGAAAATTCGCAAATTTTTGCATTTAGTTGTCTTTTGTCATCAGTTTTAATTTACAACGTTCCTAAACAGCTATCAGAAGATATTTATCAATTTCTACAAATGTTTATTGGATATGCCAAAATCGCAGATGATACAGAGCAGTCCAAATCCTTAACAAAGTTGATCTTTCTTATTAGAGATTGGCAATTTCCTAATGAATTTGAATATGGCTATCACGATGAAGACACTACGCCTGGAAAAAGGAATTTTAAAAAAGAAAAAGTTAATGTAAAAAATAGCATGATTGATGAAGTTCGAATTGTTCGTCAAGATATCTTATCGAGTTTTACAAATATTGGGTGCTGCTTAATGCCTTATCCTGGTGAAAATTTAGCTGTTGATGATAATGTGGAAAATTTGAAGGCTCAATTTATCGAAACTCTCAAAGATTTTGTGCCTCGCATTTTTGATGCGTCAAGTATTGTCACAAAAGAAATTGATGGACAAGAAATCAACGGAAATCTGAAAAACTTCATTAAACTATGGGCACAAGAATTTGTCAAACTTGAACTTCCAGAAGTTAAAAATATTGCAGATTCAAATGCTACATTTCAAAATCAAAAAGCAGCATTAATTGCCTTGAAATTTTATAGTGAAAAGATGGACAAATTTATGAAGGAAACTGAAGGCCTTTCTGATGAAGAATTCGAAAATATTCATAAAGAAAATATGGAAGGCGCTTTTGCATTATTCGAAAGAATGAAACGGCCTAAAAACGAGAAAATCAAAAGTAAATATTATGAGGAGCTCGTAACTTCAATTCACAAAGTATTTGAACATTATCTGGAAACTAATCGAAACTTGCGTAAAATTTTGGAGATGAAGATAGATGCGGAAGAAAGAGAAAAAAAATTAATGAATGAAATAGAGGAGAATGCTATAAAGGCGAGTGAACATCATGAAGCATTACAGAAGGAAATAAATGAGATAGCAATGAAATCAAAGAAAAATGAAGAAGAATTAAAGCGGAAGATGGATACTATAATTGAAGAGTCACGCGAAGTTCAGGTATCATTAATAAATGAAATGAAGAGCAAAGCAGAGGTTGAGGAAAAAAAATTAAAAATGGCATTGCTGAATAAAATTAAAAACCGTTTGACAGAGAAAAAGAATGAATTAAAACAATGCATTTCGGATTATTTGGAAGAGATTGAAACTATGATAAACAATACCAATTCTCTTAAAACTCTTGCATGTAATATTTCAGTACAAAGCAGAGAAAATGTGCCATGGTTTTTGTTAATAACAGTTTTAACAGCAGGGATCGCACCTATAGTAAATCTTACAGATTTAAAATATAAAATGAGTAATTTAATCGAACAAATGAAATTATTTGAAAATAAGCAAAAATATAGAGAGAAGGAATTTTCGGCAAACCTTAACCAAGCTTTCTCCGATATGGATGACCTAATTAAATGCTTAGATAATTTTGGGGAAGTTGAAAATTCAAATATCTTTAAAAGAATATCTATTGGTCGTAACACAAAGCTGGTAATGCTTGATACGGGTTTACATATTAAGTTATTTGGAGACAGTTGGGGGCTCCCAAAGATTGCTACGGTTGAGTCTCTTTCAATAGAATTTACATCGGCATTAGAAGAGGAAAAGAGGCATTGTCGATCCATAATTGCCAAGGTTAATTAGTGAAATGTTTAGTAAAATTTTTGAAGCCTAATAATGTTATATCTTAATAGAATATAAATTTATAATTCATGTTTTATTACTAAGATTTATTGCTTAAAGAAATAATTATATTTTAAGTTCATATTAATTTACAATTTGTTTGTATTTTAATATAAATTTATATAACTTTAAATTAATGGTAAATTTTATAAATATATTAAATATCATTTCTTTGATTAGTATAATTTTTTATAGAAATAAAATGTCATTTGTAAATTAATATTACAGTTAGAAATAAGATATTTTCAAAAATTTATTACCAGCTCAAAAGTCAATATGCGCCGTAACTATTTTTATAAATGAAAAACACTATATTTATATTATAATAATAATTTAATATCCTCGAGTTCTACCAAACACAAACCACGTTACTCTAATAATGTTTTTACTTTCAATTCCTTTCAAATTTTTTACAACCTAATACTATTATTTGGCCTGGAATCAGAACGAGATCAAATTCTTGTGTGTTTTTTAAAAAATTTGTAAGAAAAAACTTTAATTTTCTTTCATAGAATACATTTCTATTTATTTATTTAACAATTCAAAAATATTAATCAATTTTGATATAAATTAGAAATAAAAATTTCTTACTCAATTAAATTCAAGCAATTTAATTGAATTACAAATTATATTATCTAAATACACATTTTGTATTACATTTATGTTGTATTCAAGTTTTGTATTATTTTTAATAAATATTTCAAAATTTCTTTAATTAAAAATATGTTCTTAAACAGATGTAGAGTTTGCCTAAAATAGAAATTATGTCATATTTACTTTATATGAATTTATTTATTTAACATTGTTGCAAACCACATTAGAATGGATGAATTACATTTGATCACTTAATTGCCAAATAAGCACAAGCATTTAGTATAGAATATCAAAAAAGTTATCACCAGGAATGGGATTTTTAGGGTAATTTGTTTTGCTCAACAATAGATGGCATTCAATAATAAGCTTTTGCAATGCGTTATGTATTCCAACGCCTTACCCGTTAGTTAACAGTTATGTTGCCATCTATTGTTGAGCAAAACAAATTACCCAAAAAATCCCATTCCTGGTTATCACACATATCAATAGATAAGTATTAATATAAAGTTAAATGAACTCACACTCTATGATTTCTAACTTCTGCATCTCATGTCTCAACACATATTCACTCATTCACTCTCATTATTAGTTGATATTAAAAATGTCTTTTAAGGGGTGCAAAAAAATAGAAATGACATACTTTACTACTTTATTACATTGGTTTTCATAGGATTTGACTGAGTATTTACATCAATTACGTTGAGAAATGGTAATACATCTCGACTTTTTTAGTATAGAGATAATGTTAAAACAAAAAGACAAAGAGCAAGAGAGCGATTGATTCAAAATCATGGGTTTTATATCTGTCAGGAATGGACTCTAAGAGACTATTGTGAGGCTATATAGGTATCAAAATGGTTACTATTTGTAGAAATTGTAGAACAGGTAAGAGTTAAGTTTGACTTAACATTTAGGCCTAATCAAGTACGTGCAGTCATGCAATATCACAATTCTAAGGTAAAACTTTGCACAGTGTGTTTATGTTGTCGATGTTGTCAATTATATATAAATAATCCAAATTTTTAGCTAATGTTTAAATATTTCAAAGTTTTGAAATTATGTTAAGAAATAATAAAATTTGATTCTAATCATAGAAATATATCATAAATTTTTAATGGTTTTTATTGATTGTGTTCAGCACGCAATATGAGAACAATAGCTTTTAAAATTTGTTTCAAAATTTTAAATTTTAAACTAATTATGTGATTAATAATAAGTAGTGATGGATAAGAAATAAGAATAAAAGTCAGGAATAGGAATAAAATAAAAATTAAAAAAATATTCAGAACTGAAATAGGGATAGAAATTTGGAATAAATCCAACACTAGTAATAAGTATTTGGCTTATGTTCTTATTTTAGATATAAATGAGTTCATTACTACTTCTAATTATAAGAAATATAGATTGTTATAAAATAATATAAAAAACATTTCTCTATGGAAACTAAAGATTATATCTGAATAACAGACTCGTATTTGAAAAAACAAATCATTTGCAACCATATAATGATCAAAAGTCAATGAAATGTTTGTATCAAATCAATGGCTGTGAATCAAGTAAACAATTATATAATAGAAGATATTGATTCACCACTTTATAAATATGGACTCATTCATAAAATAGATATTAATAATTATTTTTTAAATACGAAATATAAGTTCAAACAGCAATTAAAATGCATTTTTATGATTATTTGGCTCACAATTTGTATGATTCGTTGCATTATTTATCCCATATATTACAGAAACGAAAACTATCCCCTCTTTTACAATGATATTCTCAAATATTTAGGTGGAATAACAGAGTTTACGTATTTAACATCATTTTTGGGAACTATTATTTCATTGAGAGTTATCTATCTCTTCAATTATAGCAAAAGATCTCTTTACAGATGGATTGATATCATTAAAGTCATAAAAGGATTACAAACTATGGACACAATTGGAATTCATGAGAAGGAATATATGGAAAAATTTATTCTGAAGACTAGAATAATAAAAATGATAATGAAAACTACAATTCATGCCGTGTCAATTTTACTTTGCATAACGTGTACAATAATTTTGATTGTATTCTTTGATTCATTTTCAAACATTTATTTTGCAATTTTAAACGCAGTTCACTTTTGTCTATATATTTATACACAACTCTTTTGCACATTAATTAGTTTTCTCTACTTTTTTATTGTTTGCTATTATTGTAAAATTAAATTCAAATTATTGAATCACATGATAGAGAAGAGGGGAATGTTTGTTAAAATGAAATTAATTAATGATGTAGTCATTGAACACAACTCTATTTGCAATGAAATAATACATTACAATAAATTTTGGAAAAAATACTATTTTATTATGAATTATGGATTAATACCTATGAATCTTATGCTAATTCAAGAAATACTATTCGAGAATTTACTCATTCCTTCACTCATTACAGCCACTGCTGCTGTTATAGGATTTTCATTTACTCTTTCGATGTTTAATATGATCACTGCTTCTATTAATAGAGAGGCTTCAAAATCATATAAGATTTTATCCAAACTTTATATTTCTGTTCTTAACTTTCAAGACTTGAAAACTAAAATAAAGGTATTTTCAAATCACTATTTAATTACATTCATTCAATTTTTTCACTTTAATTATTATTATTAGCTGTTGAACACAATTGAAAGATCAGGTGATAGGAAGTATTTGATCGGCTTTTCGTGTGGAAATCAGTTCATTATTGCGCCAATCGTTGCATTCAAAGTAAATTATTAAATAATATTTTGAAATTGAATACAGCCTAATAAGCTTTTAGGCATATTTTTGCTTTAACACATACCTGTACAGTAACGGAAATTAAAGCCTGCAATTGAACTTATGCTTCATTTTGATAAGACTTATCTTTATTAGTTTGAGTGAAAAAAGATTAAAAATTTTAGTGATAAAGCCCACAAAATTTACTTTTTAATCATTAACGATTCAAAATTATGAGTATTTATATTTGAATAGCAAAATAGCAAAGGATAAGCAGTCATCAAAATTAATAATAAGTTCAATTGCAAGATATTTTTTCCGTGACTGTACTACAAAAGAATCAAAAAACGATGACTTTTAAATGTATACTTACGTGTATAACAGCTTATTTTAATTACAAAATCTTTATCATTAAAACTTAATGAATAGATTTATACTTTAGAAAATTTTTTATACCGGTACTTAAAAATTCATTAATTATCAATGAAACAAATCTTATAAACAAAGTTCTGAACTAAAATCATAGGGTTTTCCAAAATTTCTAACTTCCTTAATATATATGTTGAGTCAGATATTAAAATAAGTTTCATATCATTGGTTTTTCAAATATTTTATAATATTTATTGAGTCAAATATGAAATAAGTTTCAAAATTGTTATCTTTGTTTGAACTAAAGTTTTCCAAAAAAATCACTTCTGGCAATCAAATATTTAAAACTGCACAATTGGCTGAATAATAATGCTTTATTATAAAGTATATATTTTAACAAAGTCGTCCTTTTTAGATTCTTTGGTTGTGCCACCTGTACAACTCTTTAAGTTGGTTACCTCAGAAGTAGCCAGAGACCTAGAGAGGCTATGTCTGGAGTAGTCTGAAAAAAGATATCAGGTAGCTGATTGGCTAAAAAACCTCTATTAAAAAGTATAGCACTCCATATGCATTGCTATATAGTGTTTTATTGCAATACAAAAATGCTATAAAGCAATGCATAGCGAGTGCTATACTTTTTAATAGAGGTTTTTTAGCCAATCAGCTTCCTTAATATTCTTTTTCAGACTACTTCAGATGTGTACAATTATTGTATAATAAAATCGCTTTATATTATACTGTACACTTTGGGAATCAAAAAGTCTCTACCCCTACCCTTGAGCTGACACCCCCTTATTTGATAACAAAGAAGGGGGAGTCAGCCCAAGGGTAGGAGCGGGAGCTTTTTGATTCCCAAAGTGTACAGTATAATATAAAGTCATTTTATTGGTTAATCACATCGTATTTATTTTGATTTCAAAGAAACAATTATAAACTAATTGCTTGTTGAATAAAATATAAAGTGACACAACATATTTTAAACATAATTATTTTTTATATTTTTCAGGCGTTTGCTCTTTTTATACGTTTCTTTTTACTGACGAACAAGTTTGCGAATAAACTTAGAAATTAGTGATTTTACTACGACTTAAATTATAATTTTACATTTCATCTACTTTTTGAATTAGGGAGAAAAAGTAAAAATATTTTCTAAGTATAAAAATGATAATCTAGACAATTATAATACTGCATTTTTATTGGATATTTAAGAAAGTAAAAGTAATAATAAATTAAATGAATGATTGTATATAGGGTAACAAGGTCAAATTGAATTCAAAACTGGACATTTCCTGGACATCTTAAAAAATTAAAGGGGGGGGGGGACCAAGCACTAAATATTTTAAAAATAACGCAAAAACTGGACAGACCAGCTTAAAACTGGACGTCTGGCAACCCTAATTGTATAGACTAAATATATTTTAAATAACGTAATAAATTCTTATTGTGTGATACATTAGTCCTTCTTCATAACTAAAGTTTAAGTAATTAATAATTTATAAGTTAAAAAACCCGATAAAAACTAATTACAAATTATAATGAGTCCTAACGCTAACCTAACATTGAATCCAAAGCATGTCTAACACTACCCAAAACCAATATTAATGCCTACAATACTAATTGAGAGCCAGTATAATATGTAAAACCATAGCGCTCGCGTCTGATACAAAGCCAGACAAACCTAAAGCAGTGATGCCACCTAAAGCCTACAGAAAAGGCTGACATAAATATCAAAGGGGGAGACCAAGGTATATTTTTTAGAATTCTCAGAATCATTAATGCCCTTTGTTTTAAATTATTTCAATCAAAATTATTTATTTCTTAACATCATTTAAATTTATAGACATATTTCATATTAGATTTGGTAGGATTCATTGAACGGGTTGCCCCGTCTAGTTATTTATAAAGTCTGTAAAATAAATTAATATTATATGTATCGCTTGCATACAATGCACGTAAAATCAAAATATTCAGTAAAAAAAATAAAAATATCATTTCGTAAATTTTAAATTTAATTTTGAATATAATCCACCTCAAACGCAAAAATAAAGAAAAATTCAGGAAAAACATTAAATAAAACAATTGCAAACTGTAATTAACTAATTTGTAATTATATATCTAATTATTAATTACATTTTGTGTCTTCGAGAATACACTTATATCGCACTTTTCAAATATATTTATGATAACCAATGTCTATAACTTTAAAGCTCTTACACTTTAGGCATTTATTAGCTCAATGATGGACATAAAATATAACAAATGTGCTTCTGCTTGGGATTTATCTGTTATAAGGATTGGCGGGAGAAATCCGGAATTTTTGTTTTCAATTAAAATAAAATAAAATACTATTTGAAATTAAATGAAAATTTTACAATCAATTGAGTGATTATTAAGGAAAAAATTTTTTGATATCGGTCAATCAGATCGACCGTAATGCTGATTTAAACCTTGAGACCTCTATTAAGCCCCTGGCATTTCTATGAGTTTCAGAGATCCGTCGACATAATAATTGGCTGATAGCTTCAATTGATAATACTTATCAAAATAAATTGAAATATGAAAAAAAATTTCAACCACGCCCACCTGTTCATGAGATACGCCCATTGTATATCCTTCACATAATTGGTGTTTCTGAGTGGGCGGAGCTTCTTAAAAATCAAATGATAGGTCATATCGCTAGTACTCAACGAGACCATTCTAATGGTACCAAAATGAATGATCTATGCCTTCTGGTTCAAAAGTTATACCAATGTTTGCAAAAACTATCGGTAGTTTAAATTTTTGTTGCTTCCAAATCAAAATTGATTGAAAAACTCAGCAAAACTAAAATTTGTAAATTTTCTATATTTGCTTCCGATTGAAAATTTTTAGACAAATCTGAAGCCAAAAGTTTAGAAAACTATTGAATTTATTTATATAGTAAAGAATTGGTCAAAAATATATATATTAGACTAAGATTTATGTATTAATCTCCAAACTACTCCTGCCAGAGTCATAAAATAAGTCATAAGACTTAAATCCGCATTACGGCCGACCTGATTGAACGATATGGAATATCTTTTTTTTTATTTTTTCCTTAATAATCACTTAATTGATTGTAAAATTTTAATTTAATTTTAAATATTATTTTATTTTATTTTAATTAAAAAAAATTCCGGATTTCTCCCGCCAGTCCTTAATTGCTATAACAATGCTTTTTCAAATTGCAAAGATTTTTTTATATGCACTACAATAATTATGCGCGTTAAAGTCGCACCCACAGTTGTTTAATTGTATAAAAATTGCGAAGCAACGTCAACTGCTTGTTATTTATAATTTAAGAATATGAGAATAAACAACTAGAATAAAGTGACACTTAAACTATATTATACAATAATACGACACAATAATTTAAAATAAATGAAAAAATATCACTTAATTGAAATTTAAAGGAATACAAATTGTTTAAATTGAGATGATTGTTAAATTTTGGAAAAGTGTTATTTATTTAAATTTATAAACTTGTCATAAGTTGAGAGAAAAGCATAAATCACATTAAATGTACGGCATTAAAAACACTCAATTATGAGAATAATATATTAATCAGAAAATAATAAAAATAATTTTAATAATGAATGAATAAATTGAATAACTTTAGGTGTTTTACTAAAAGCAAAGCACACGTAACACTATTGCACTGGCCATTAAGTGTTCTATAATGTAAAATAATATAAATTGATTAGACATTGTATTTAATTTATTTATTTATGTGTAAATTACTTACTCTACAATTAGTATGGAATTCATCATTTTCTTGCACATAACACATAGCATTAACATATATAACATATATATTTAAATTAAAAATTGTTATTAAAATTAATCTTATATTCAATAAGTACTTGATTTCGATATAATAATAATAATTGGAATACTATTGAAAGAGATACGTATATATATATTTTGATTGAATTCCTTACCCTGGGATGATATGATGTTGTAATTTCATCATCACAATAATTAACAGCAAAAATATAATACAGAGATGGGGAAGGCCGGTTAGTAGGTGGTTGGTACCCACTACCTTGGCTCTAAAATTTTACCTTGGTCCGTCATTTGATTTCTGGACCCTCCTCCAAGGATTTTGAGCAACAATTTAAAAAATTTTTACCTTAGTCCCCCCTTTGATTTTTAAGGTAAAAAGTGAAAAAATTGCCTTTGGTAACCGTTTTGATATTTTTTCTCCAGCTTTGAATTAATGAAGCTGTGGCATTTCTATGCATATGCATTAAAAAGTTCAATTTTTTATATATATTAATAAGCACAAGCTGTTAAAATACCTTTTTTACATCACAAATAGCACAAAATAGTCTTGAAAT
Source organism: Nanhermannia elegantula (assembly GCA_034699485.1). Lineage (NCBI taxonomy): Eukaryota > Metazoa > Arthropoda > Arachnida > Sarcoptiformes > Nanhermanniidae > Nanhermannia > Nanhermannia elegantula. The sequence goes on from JAQGCH010002064.1 coordinate 12,334, forward strand.
CACCAAAAATCGTATAAAATGCAAGCAAAGGATAAAATCTTAAAATATGCAAAAAATATGCAAGAACCACCAAAATATGCTTTTTTACGCAAAATAAAACCTACGTCACTGTTCTTGTAATTAATTACTTTGTGCTTAATTTTAAGTTTTATAGCGATAGTTTTATAAAGTAACAAAAACATGCTAATATGAATTTGACCGAACCTTAATCATCAAATTCTGTATTAGGCAATGATTTTTTAATAAAACTAAAGCAGAGTAGTGGCAGTAAAGTAGTGCGTAGGGCCAATTCAAAACTAAAAATTAAAACAAAAGAATTTCTAGTCATTGCTTATTATTTTGAAAAGCAGTCTAATAATAAAAGTAAAGAATCGATTATAAAGATTAAAATTTCAATACTGAAAGTGTTCTCATAGTTAAATATTTTAAAAGTTAATTAATATAAAAGAGTCAGAATAATATTTATAATATATATATTTTTTTGCTTTTAGACTACACTTCATATACTAACACTAATGCAGCCAAAAGTTTATGATTATTTCCTTTATAATAAGCTAAAAACTCCCCGTTAGGCCTAATGAGTTCGGTAGCTATTTATTACACGAAAGACAGGTATTTATTGCGTGCGTCACCACTTCATTACGGATAATCACGTGCGAGAGATGTAAACGCTTTTTCAAAATATGATATTTAAGTTTTTTATTCTGTCATATATTTTACTGTTTTTTGTCATCATTTTTATGCAAATCTCGGGCTTTTGTGGAGTTCTGTGACTGTCATTCAGCGCAATAAATGGTTAACTATTGGTTACAAAGCCCACTATCAGTACGTCCGTCGTAGTCAGTGTCGTAGTCCGAGTCATGTCATTTACCTGTCTATTGTCTCCCATTCAGAGGTCGACACGTGTTCTGTCAATTGTTGAATCACAAAGACTTGAAAATCAATACCAATTCAAAAATTCTCAACGATTTAAATTAATTTATGTGTTCTATGGTTTGAGGGTTTCATTGTTTTATATGTAAAACCAATTGTTGGCTTTTTATTAATACTGACATAAATTTCATAAGGAGTTCAATTCTTGTAAAGTTTTAGTACTTTTGTAAAAATAATTGTATGTAATGCTTATTGATCTGAAAAAGTGACCGATTTGTAGAAATGTGTTTATATTTGTTTTCAATTATCATTTGTGACAAATAATTAGTCAATAAATTAATTTTTAATAGCAATTAATATTTGAATAAATTGTTTAAAAGTGAAAAACAATTCAAAAATATTTGTGTTTTTGTATTAATTATAAAAA
>JAQGCH010002065.1:0-13631 GCA_034699485.1 Nanhermannia elegantula
TTTATATTTGTGGCTCTTCGTCACACTATTAGGTCCACATTTGGCTCCTTTTTTAAAAAAGGTTGGGAATCCCTGGTGTAGAGGATCGAATTTACTTCTTGAATCTCGATCGCGAGGCTCTTCGAGAGTGATTAGAGTTTAGAAAAATGCAATTCTCAAAGAATTTTGAATCCAATAAACTAAAAATTGAATAAAATAAAATCGTATTTAGTGATTAAATTGTTTAAATTCAAAAACTTAATGGTAATCACATAATTGGTCTAACAATAAAAAAATCTTTAGTTTAGATGTTCTTTCTCGAGAATGAGACTCAACTCCAATTTTGTAAGACTTTTTGGAGACTTGCGGTATATTTTATGTGATTTTACTTTACTTTAAAATAAAACTTTACATAAAATTTAATTAAACATAAATTGTTTTGATCAAATCGACTATAACTGATTTGCGTTATGTTTCTATAAATTGTGTACTGAATTATGTATTGTTTTTATACCTATTTTAACAAAACTACGACTTTTGAGAAAGAGAAGTGCTGTTTATTTAACTATAGAAATAAATTGTACGGCATCTATATGTTAAATGTGATTAGTGTTAAATCTATGTGTACGGCATCGGTATTAAATGTGTACCAGTCAAATTGCTACGCAGTGCCGTCCAGTGGGGGTCAAGTTTTTTTTGAAGGTCACTTTTTACGATGCGATTCAGTTCTCATAAGCAGTACCCGTATAGAACCGCAAACAATTCAAAATTAAGATTAAATAAACTAATATTTACAAAGTTACAGATAATTACTTTGTTTCGCAACTTATATTAATAGAAAAGCTGCAAAATTATTATTTTATTAAAAGTATTAAAAGCAAATGTTTATATTCTATGATTCAGATCCGACCTCAGACGGTTTTTTGTGACCATTAAAAAAAATATTTTATTAAGCTATCATTAATTTAAAAAAAAATTGTTTTCGAATTGATCACAAAAGTTAACCTTGATAAGTTTATTGTTCACAAATTTAGTTTTCTCAGCTCAGTTATATTAATTGTCAAAGTTGCAATTTTAAAAATTTAATCAAAATCTTTTTTTTATAGCTTACAAATAATTTATTTGAAGAAAATAAAATATAAAATATTTTAATGTAATAAACTGCTGTGGGTTATATCAGCAATAACAGAGTCATATCCAATAGATATGCAAAATATCGGGTAAAGTAGTTTGGTTGAGGTCGGAGGTACTGTAGTCAAGCTGGGTATCATATTATTCAGATCGATGAAATGAATCCAACGATGTATCATACTATTAGGTGCGGAGTCCAAAACAGAGGCGAATTGAAGGCCAAAACAAATGATTTCATTGCTTTATTGATAACTCAGGATAGTCCATGAATCACACCCGACCAGACGGTTTTTTGTCACCATTAAGAAAAAATATTTTATTAACCTATCATTATTTTAACTTAAAAAATTGCTTTCGAATTGATCACAAAAGTTAACCTTGCTACGTTTATTGTTTTTCAGGAAAAATGAGTTGGCAATGATCCAACTTTAAGGGCTATCCCCGTTGAATAGACCTAATGAATACTCTCAAGTTACGCAACCATTTAAATTGTATTGTATTAACTTAATTATTGTTATTCTAACTTTATCTCATGTACAGCAAGTGTTATTCGGGGCAGCCATACATCGCTATATATTTCAATTGTATTTTGTTAATAAAATATTAAAATTTCGTAAATTAACTGAAACGGGTTTCAAGTAATTCATTTGAACATTAAATCACAATAAAATAAACATTAAAGGAATATTACACCTCAATATTTTAAATTAAAATACCTGTATTAACGCGTGGCGCCCAAAAATGAGAATTTTATTTATAAATTAATAACTTTTTAATTACAAATTCAAATTTAATGAAACTTTAAATAATAATTAAGTATTTAATAAGGAAAAAAACGAAGAAAAATTTTTTTATATCGGACGCTCAGATCGGCCGTACTGCAGGTTTAAATATTGTGATCTCTCATATGGCTCTGGTCGCAATTGGACAATAGTTCAAAGTTTGTTTTTCATTAATTTGGATTCTGAAACAATAAAATATTTAACAACCAATGGCTTTTACAAAAATTAATATAATTTTTGAACTGGAAGGGATAAATCAACATTTTTGGTACCGTTAGAATCGTATCGTCGAGTACTATCAATTTTATGTATCATTTGATTTTTAGGAAGCTCCGTCCACTCAGAAAAAGTAATTACCTGAGTGGGCGTATCTCGTGAACCGATGGGCGTGGCTCAAAATTTTTTTCTTATTTAGATTTCTTTTGATGAGTAGAATTGATTTAAGTTATCCTAAAACTTATAGAAATGCCAGAGTCATAAAAGAAGTCTCGAGACTTAAACCTGTAGTACGGTCGATCTGAGCGTCCAATATAAAAATTTTTTTCTTTTTTTTCTTATTAAATACTTAATTATTATTTAAAGTTTCACTAGATTTCAATTTGTAATTAAAAAGTTATTAATTTATAAATAAAATTCTCATTTTTGGCCACACGTTAGCTTTAATTCAACTTCAAATTAAAATATAAAATATAATTTAAACCCAAAAATTATATTTAGCTAAAGATTTATGCCCAACTCTAATTTTATTAAATTTTTTGTTATATATTTACTCAAATTTAGGAAAAATTATTATTTTTCGGCAATTTCGGAAATTCAACTAAAATTCCTCTTTGGACTTTTCAAAGCTTCAATATGAGCTCATTTCTCTAGTTATCTCTGTTTTTATTTTTCGACCTTATAAAGCAACAGAGAAAATATCGGATTACCGATAATATTGAGCTTCTGATTATTTTCTTATTTAAATTTTTAGTTATGGTACGACATGATAATTATGCCCTATAAATATTTTTGAAATCTGTAATTACAAACTCGCGAAGTTCTATTTTTAGATAGAATTTAAAGAAAAAGATTTCATATTGAACTTAAATGTCAAGTTATATTTTAGATAATATGAATCAATTGATATAAAAATCTGAAAATATTTATTGATTTTAACATTAAAACGAATCACTTGCTATGCTTGATATTAATGTAAATATTGTACAGCGTAACTCCTTTATAATGAAACCGGTTATAGTGAAATCCAGTTTATAGTAAAGATTTTAGAACCGACTATTTCACTATAAAGGAGTTTCACTGTATAAGAAAGACCACAATGACAAAGCTGTAAATCTAACTTGGTCATCATTATAAACAGACATTTCCAAGGGGGGTCAGCCGGGGTTGAGCTCGACCAGGATTCTCAGAATCCTGAAAAAGTATACCTTGGTCCCCCTATGATTTTTTTCAAGTTTTATAAAAAAAATAAAATAATTGATTTTTCGATAAAAATGTATTAAATATTTTGGCGCAAAAACGCTTTTCGTGAAAAAGTTGTCTTGGGCTAAATTTTCAGGTTTTCGTAAGTCAACCCCCACCTGAGCATCGGAGATTGAAAAAGTCTGATTATAACCATTATAACGAAGTTAAACTTTTACAACTTAATAATTATTAAAACTTAATCAATATTCTCGAATAATAAAAATAACTTAAAGATCGCTAAAAATTGTGACGAGTATAAAAAATACTTGAGCTTTGTTATAACCGCTATAACGAGACTTTATAAAAAATTTCAAGAAAAAATTATTTTGAGCTTTACATATAACTATATCTGCACAAGGCATAGGGATGCCTAGGGGTTGACCCTCCCCCAGAAAATTTTGAAAGTTAAAAAACTCTAATTTTATAGGCGGGAAACCCCTTTTTGAGAAAAATTTTCTCAGAAAACCGCAGAGTTTTGACCCTACCCTCAGATATTTAAGAAATCCTGAAATGACCCCCCCCCCCCACCAAAGATCCAGACTTTGTGCAGATATGCATATAACACTTACCATTTCAAACCATAGGAATAATTAACTGCATAAACAAGAAAACAATCAAAACTATAGCCTTAAGATGAAGCTTGAATTTCTGATATTTAACTGTTTGAGTTCAGTTTGATTGCAAAATAAATTAATATTGTGTGTAATAAATAATTGCTAATAATCATATGTCATTCAGTAAGTTCAGAATTTTTCTGTTTTTAAGCTCTAATTTATCGATTGGAAAGATGTTATTTCGTTGGCATTTTATATATATGAGGAATAACAGAAAAGCTTTCTCATAGATTTGATGCAATATTTAGTCTAAAAATAGTCAGTCATTCAGAGGAGTCTCAATTGTCAGTTAAAAATAGAAAATAGATATTCAAATAGAGATAGAAATAATCATATTTTGGTTTTAGAAAACAAGATAAGTTCTATAAGAATAATATTTACAGAAAAAAGTTGTTAAAATTGTTTAGCACTTGAAAGGATTATATTACACTTTATCGTAATATTCTTTTCGCATAATTTAATTGCACTGAATGAATATCAGTTAACTCAATAATTTCTTTACAATTAAAAAAACACTGACTATTAAGTATCGTTTGATAATCGTATCGTTTTTTAAAAGAAGAGATCACAAAAAGTTTATTAAAGAGTTACTGTTAAAAATTCAGTGAAGTAAAAGACACCACATGAAAGTTTGATATGAGAATTATCTATTTAACAAAGGTATAAAGTGATTCTATACCAGTACACTACAGGAGATTCTAATTAAAATTTAAAAATTTTATTCAAAGTTCAGGGCATAAACATTTATTTAAACATTGATTCCTAGAACTGAAATACGATACTGTATTCAAATTTCAAACATTAAGTTAGTGTTCATTTTTTACAGTAAAACAATATAAATATTAGACCGAATACTAATTTACTCGAGAATAAGTAAATTACTCATTACTCGTGATTTATTTGTGTATAAGAATGAGTTAAAAGTAGTGATGTTTGAGTCTTGGAGACTAAAACTGAAACTGATATATAAAGTTGAACTGACCCAACACTAGTTAAAAGATGAAAATTTGTTAACTAATGCAACATTTCTTATGATTACGATAATCAAAATAAATATTATAAGATTTACTGCATTATCGACAGAACTACAAGACTGTAATGAAAAATCTTTTAATACAACTGTCAAAAAAGTATGTGTCCTCTTAGCTGTTCCTTAATGGTGTCGAGAGTTTCATACATTAGTAGGTTTAATATATGAATTAGAGCTCAACTTTTCACACCCGCGACTACAGAACCATACTATATATCAGCCTTTCTCAACCTTTTTTGGGTTAGGGAGCACTTGCATATAGAACATCACGTGGTTCTCATAGAGCTTAATGTTCAAATTTTTAGCTCTGCGGAGCACCAGTGCTCCAAAATATAGAGGTTGAGAACCGCTGCTGTATATAACTTAGAATGAAAATAGTCTGTACGTACATATTAGGTGCTATCAATTCATAAGAATAAACAAGTTTACAATTAGTATATCTCCTACTCTCTTTAATGTATATGTATACCATTTGATTATTAATTGTATGGAAAACGATTTCGAGTTTGAAAAAAAATATATTCATTGGATTCATCGCAACACAGCTTCAGCCGCAGAAAATTATTCAATTCTCTATCTATCATTCGATTAGAACCCACACAATTGTGAATCTATGTTTAGACTGCAGTAATTAGAAAATAGTTCTAAAGTTGCAATAAATAAGGAAAAGGCTATAAAACTATCAAATGTTTTGATCTCATGTTTCTCTCCCGTTAATCCCTTGTAAAGCGAAAGTCCAAATAAATAAGTGATTCGAAACGTTGTCCACTTCAATAAAGTTTATGCCACAGAAACAGAAATTATTTTTTGAATATGTAATTAACTGTTATATTTGAGTTCAACTTTTTGTTATTTCACGATTGTATTGAATAAAATCGATAGAACTTTGATATTTTCTTGCTTTTTAAGGGTCTTCTTAATTATAATTATCAAACGAATTGAATTTTTAATGTCCAACTCAATTAAACACAATAAAAGTTCATTTGAGATAAATTTCTTGTTTAAGCTTCTGATTAAAGATCTTATACTAATTACTTCAGAAATCTTCAAAAATCATCAAAAATTAACTGAGACTAATGCACAAAAAGAAATTGAGACTATATTTCAATTTGATTTTAATATATAAAAATCATGAGATTATAATAATTTCATAAATTGATTGAATCATAAAGAGTTGAACCAAAAATAGTTTATAATTAAAGGTAAATCATTTAAATTGAGGCCTAATTTCAAGTATTACTTAAGTCTTGATCTGATTCTCATAATAAGAATGATTAAAAGTTTTATTTATAATAAAAGAATAATATTTGATATCATACATAAATCAATAATCATTTGGAGCGCAAATAATTATCAAATAAAAAACTTTTTGTTCAATTATTAATGAAATAATCGCTTTGATGTAAACATTTGTTTTTATTAATCGTACAGTACTTTCATTATTATAAACAAAATTAGACCACAAGAAAGAATTTATTTAATATGCTTTTCAAATAAAGTGATAACGAATGAATCGTTTTATGTTAGAATTAATTTAAGCTTTTAGTATAATTTGCAACAAATTCTCAGTTTTTTTGAAAAATAATTTATCATTTAGAGTCTGCTATCCAGTGGCGTAACCAGAAATTTTTGGTTGGGGGGCTATATATAGGAAAAATCGAATATATAGCAATTTTTAAAAATTGCTATAGACCTACACTTAAATTCTGGAAAATGTTCGGGGGCCCCTTAGACACACCCCCCCCCCCGTTAGTTCTGCTATCAAACTGAATTCAGTTTGATTTTCAGTTAATGTCTCTTTTGTCTGCATTAAAATGAGCACAAAATTTGATTTTAAATCTAAAAATCATATTCACCAGTGATGATAATGGGGCCACAGAAAAATCGGACAGATGTTAAATAACCACCTGTTTGGGCGGGTGTGCTATAGCTTTAATAAAATAAGTTTAAAAAATAATCAGTTATTTAAAAATATTTGATGACAACATAATGTCTGCTTTACATAAATTAAAGGCTGCCTAAAAATATTTGTCCTAAACCTTGTTTTAATATCCTTGAAGAGCATATTTAACATATGTTACTTAAAATAAAACTGCAATTAATACCAATTGAAACATAATTTTAACTGAAATTTTCAATATTATAACAGTTAGTGTACTATTCTTAGTTACAATGGATGGAAGCTCGGCCTTTCGGGCTTCGCAGCCTTGTCTATTCGTACCGTCCGTCACAAGTAGGTTACGTACGACGGGTTCGCTTCGCTCTTCAGTCTAGTTCCTATGTAAACAAACCCTTAAAATGGAAATTATATTTTGAATCAAATGAAAAATAAGACCAAATTTTCTTATGGCTTATATTGAAATTAAGTTTATCTAACCTTTTGCTTTGGAGTTTTCTCTGACCAGATATTTAGGGGTAAATATAGGGTAAATTAGGGGTAAACCAGATAAAAGGGTTTCGGGTAGATCTTTTAGGAGTGGTTGTGCTCCCAAATTAAAAATATACAATTGTTTGACACAATATATTCAACAATTTCTGTGGTATCGATTAGAAAATAGTCGATACTTGTCTGCAATTATTGTTAATGTGCTCAGTCTGAAGGGTCTGAAGGGTCTGAAGGGTCTGAAGTACTAACATATTTGAGAACAGAATTGAAGAGAACATAACTTCACACTTCATCTCTAATCAAATGAACAGATCTAAAGTCTCAACACCAGTACATACAGCAAATTATAATTAAATGAATAGATTCAATGCTAAAGTAAGGTTAGCGAAAATCAAAGCCAATGAGTGCAGAGCTCATCAAAACGCTAGAGTAATGGCATCTGCTCGGAGCCAATTATAGTTTTAAATGGTAAAAAAGGTAACTAAAAGTAATAAAATTATCATTAATTTGGACCATTTTTATTGCACAGACGAGTTGCTAAAATCGGGTCTAATTGTATAGTATTCAAGATCTAAAACTCGATAAAATAAATGGCGTTATAAAGAAAGATATACCCAATTAAGTAAACTTTGTTTATATTGCTGTTATTGAAACGAATTTTTAGAGCGAAATCAATTTTTGTATCGAATTATAATAAACTATGGGATAAACCATAGGTTTTCAAACTTTTTTGTTCCGTCGCCCCCTTTAGACGAATTTCAATGTAAAAGTAAATAATCGGTGGCCCCTTTCCATAGAAGGTAATGTTAATTTTTTTCATGCCATGGCCCACAGTTTGAAAAGCTTTGGAATAAACTAATAAAAGATCTCTCCTTAAAGCAAAAACTTGATAACTGAGAATTTAAAAATTGAAGAGTAGTCATTCGCTAAAGGCTTGTACGCAGACGCAGTAGCACTCATTCAGCTATACTGCGTCTGCGTACAAGCCTTTAGCAAATCACTACTCTTCGATTTTCAAATCCTCAGAAAGCTCTTAGCAATGCTCATCTGTCGGCATGTGTCAGATTTCAGAAACTTTCAAATAACATTTCTAGTCTAGAATCGTAACAATTAAAAATAGATTTGAATTTATCTATTTTTCGCACAACTTTAAAAATTTCTTATATAAGCACTTTACAGAGCCAGACGTACGTTTCGGATCTTCCGATATCCTTCATAAGTGGCAACAAATGTTCATTTATCTGAAAGTATTTTATAATTTTGTTGTATTCTCACACATATCACCAACAAAACCGTTGTCCATTTGGACAAAATCTGACTAACTTTTAGTCAGTAACTAAAATATTGCCACTGATGAAGGATATTGGAAGACATCCGAAACGTACGTCAAGCTCTATAAATAGACAAATTCATTAAAATTACACAACTAAAAAATTCAAACTAATATAAAAATAGATTTGTTTAGACAGTTAGACTGTTTAGAGGAAAAAAAATTGTTCATCGCTTAATATTACACATTGAGTTCCATTTATATTTTTATGGTAACTAATTATTGACTTTTAGTATTATCTTAAACTATAGCATGTATTTCACTAAGAAATAAGAGAAATAAATTATGTGTAAAATGAAAAGTTTTGAGCACTAATTTATTTTCTTCAAATTGAGAGAAATTTCGTTTTTGAGTCCCAAACGTTTAGTACTCACTCACTAAAGGTAATTATGAAGAACATGAATAACATCAAGGGTATTATAATATAAATGTTTTCTTCCGTAATTTTAAGCAAGAGATCATTAGTCAGTATAAATTTTAGAGTGGAGTTTCTCTGGAGCATAGCTTAACACAGCTTAGCTCAATATTTTTTAGCCAGTATTGTAAATATATAAAAAAAATTATATACAGTGGTACCAATGTACGAAACTTGGTGAATTTTTATACCTTGGTCCCCTTTCATTTTATCCTAGCTTTATGAAAAACCAAAAATTACCGTTTGTTTAAAAATTTGATACGAAAATAAGAATTTAAAAATTTTACGCGAAAACGTATTTTCAAACAATTTGTCTTTTGAAAAATGATGAATTTTCTTACTCCAAGGTTTTCTATGAAATAAATTTAAAAATATGGGAAAATTATTCTAAAAATTTTTGGGCACTTAAATTAATTTTCCACAAGAATTGTATCAGTAAACCAATGAGCCTGAACACATCGATTTTCAGAATTTTCCGAAAGCTAACAGAGCTTGAGATTGACAGCTTTCAGATAAACAATAAAACATAATTTAAAGAACAATTGAACACTTAAATGGCATTTGTTATAACTATTTCTTGTGCTACATAAGCATTAAAAACATGGAATCTTTATCTTTTATTAAAAAGATTTTAAATTATCCTTAAGAAAAACTTCACGAAATTTTCATATTTTAAGTCCGAAATCATGAACGAAATTTTGAAGATATCAAGAAATCTTAGCTCTTATAGAATAGCTAAGTTCGGGTTCGGCTCTGGAGTATCTATAGAAACATTTTTGTGTCTGGCTCTAGTCTCCAATTTTATTCCATATAATAGTCAGATAATAGTTACTAAGTTTTAAAATGTTCAAAATCAATAAAAATTAATAAAAATGCAAAAAAGTTGTATTTAAAATGTGAAAACTTAGTAATAATGAACTGTAATAAACTTACAATGAATAACAATATTTCTTAAATCACAATTAAATGAACAAAATTTGAATTTAACTCGAAAGCCATTTATATAAATCCAATTTTGTTCACATTAATTAATTAAATACATAAAACACTTTTTAAAATGTGGTTTTTATTGACTCAAGACATGCAAAAATAATTTTTCTCCATTTATTTGCATTGAAATTGGAGACTTGTTCAAGACATGTCTCGAATCTCGAAATTGATTTTATTTGCAGACTCGAAAATCACATTTTTCTAAAATAATGAACACTTATTATAACTCAAGAAGTTATACGAGAAAAAGAGTCTCAAAAACAAATATAAACACTATAAAGAAAAGTTTGAAAAACAAAAACAACAAAATTTATTTCCACCATAAAACCAAAATTAATCCCAATTAAAATATTAAATTTTGACACATTTTACTGTAATAACAATTTAAGTGATTCTATGATATGTATTTTCGTCGGAATTTTCATCATTTTTGCGTCTTTTGTTACGTCAATTAAGATAATGACATATATTATTATAATAGAGAAATGAAAGTACTGTTTCGAGACACTAATATTGCTAAGAAGTGCTATTTAAAGGAAAAATTTATTAAAATTATTAAGAACAACAAAAAAATATTGTGAACACAAAAATAAATGTTAGAATGTAAGGGATGTAATACCTGTTTGCTTAACTCAACAAGAAATAAAAATTTTACTAATGCTTTGAATAAATTATTTACAGCAATAAAAGTATATGGACTTAAGTTTTTATGAGAGAGTAATTCCTGAAGTAATTCTTGAAAAATTCCCAATTCATTACTCATTTAATGCTAATTATTTAAAGATTATCATAAGTACCTGTAATGCAACTACAGTATAAACAGCTATATATTCCAATTCTGTCTCAGCTTAATGAAAATTAGATTCTATTAAAAAAAATCTGTATATCATTAAAAATTCTTAACACTTAATGAGAAGTAGTTATCACTTAAATCCTACAAAATAAACACATTTACGCATCAATTAAAAAAACTTAAGTGATTATTAAATGAGTTGTTATAAATCATGAGATTTGGCAGATTTTGCAGTTCTTTCTTTATAAACCAATGTTTTAATTTAAGTTTCTTTAGTAGAAAATTAAAACTCATTTTTCAATGACTACAATAACGAGTGTCTCATAATTTGGAAATGAAATTAAACTAAAAAGCAATTTAATAAATGCGTTAATTTGTTGATTAATGAAGATTAGAGATTAAAGCGAAAAGTGAATTGATATGAGAACTAAATTTAAAATTCAAGTTTAATTAAATAAAATAAGTTTAATTAATTAATGAGAAGAGAATGGAGAGTTGGCAGTGTGTGAAGAGCTGATAAAAAGAGTTTAATTAATAATAATAAGCAAAAAAATATACTTTTTAGGTTATATAATATTTATTTGTCATAAGTCATCTATTATTTCATTAATAACAAGTACAAGTACTGTAAAGTACTTTTCGTATAATAAAAAGCAATCATTTAATTCAATAATCAATAATTTACTTGACTTTTGAATCATTTTTTGTGACGTTTTAAATAAATAATAATAATTATTAATTAAAATATCAATAATATTCAATATTATTAATCTATTTTTAGATAATAACACATTTCACATAAGTAACACTTTAGTGCCGAAAATTGTGGTAATATTGCCATCAATTCAGTCAAACTCATGATTATGTGATTTGATTGACAACATTACCACTTATTAGACAATAGAAAATCTGTTACATATGGGTATTCAAAGGCAGTGATAGTAATAAAAATCAATTTTTAAAAAAGAGTCCGAATTTAAGTTATTGTAAATCAAAGTCCTATTAAAATGAAAGATAAAAAATAGAGAAAGAGAAGAAATGTATTTTCGGAAAATAATAAACGAGAGTAAAATTAGAAGATAAGAACTTGAATGAAATAATACCCAACTGAAACAAATTTTCTTTTTATAATTTATTCTTAAATTATTGAATGACAATAATTATGTTGAATATAAGTATTGTGTCAATCAAGACGGCGGCACAAAAGTGATGGGTATTAAAATGGGAACCATATGACACTCAGCAGCGTTTCCTTTCTTACCATTAACACCATTGCCATCAACTGTGACACAGGCGGCGGCAGCTGTTTCTGCGCCGTGAATAGAGTTAGTGTTAGTGGTGGAGGAAATCGAAGACTGCAATATTGAGGCAGATTTGCCGCGATTTGTAGAGTCTATAATTTCCCTTATTTTATATTCTCGATAATGCAATCTCTGCTCAAGTAGTATTCCTGGCGGTGCCTGTTCTGAGAGCAACTTCTGCTGATATTGAAGCCATAATTCTTGTTGCTTTTGATATCCCTGCAGTTCTTCTAACGTTTTTTGTAATGTACTGTTTTGTTGGAAACAAATTAATATAAATAAAAATTGTTTACATTTGAATAGATATCAATTTTAAAATAAGATCTCACTCGTGCTGTGCTTTTAACGCTTTCTCAACTTTGTTATGACAGAGAACCGCATGTTTTCTAAGCTTCGCCTCTTCGAAGGTCGGATCCAATTTCAATACATTATCGAAACAAATCACTGACTTATTATAATCTGCCATAACCTTAATTATTGATATAATAGTTGTATAAAATATATTACATAATAAAACAAATTATTAATTAAGCAAATAATTACTGCATAAATATTTCCGAGAGTATAATGAGAAATGGCTGCGTCCGGGGTCACATCGATTGCCGCGTGTATTACAATCGCCGCTTCCTCTGAGTTTTTACTCCTATGCAATACATTTCCTAATGATACTAATGGTATGTGTCTGTACTGGTATGGACTGAAATGAAGAGCTCTTCTCAGACACTCAACTGATTCGTCAGGGTTTCCAATTGCGCGCCAATAAAACGAGGCCATTGTGTACAACAGCCACGAAGAAGAGTTCTTCAAATAAAATTTTATTATTAAAATATATCAAATCAAAGTGTATTTATTTTGTAACCAATATAACTGACAAAAACTTAATAACTTTAGTATATGTTAAGAAAAATTATATTAGAAAATAGTTTATGACTGCTATTGAAGAGTAAAGTAATTATATTGATCTTAATAAACAAAATAAATTATTTAAAACAAATTTCTAAAAATACCACAAATAGCTATTTATAATAAGTTTACAATAGAAGTAAACATACTGTACAGGCCCGGTTCTCAGACTTTTTTGGTCGCGGCCTACCTTCTAAGGTATTTTTTGGTAAAATTTCAATTATTCCATAGAACATAATGGGAAACAAAATTATTTTGCGGACCACCTGAGGGCCGCGGCCCACCATTTGAGAACCCCCGCTGTACAGTACAGTATCATTATTAGTATATGTACAATCGGTTCAAAACTCACTGCAAAAATTTTTCTCTATGTTTTGGTAAAAAATTCTATTCATATACATATTAACTGATTTGAGTGAAACCAGTGAAAAAACTTTTGATAAGTTTCAAAGTCTTTTGATTGAGTAATAAGTCAATTGATTACTGTATACTAAAAATAGAAAACTTACTAAAACG
>JAQGCH010002066.1:0-13631 GCA_034699485.1 Nanhermannia elegantula
TTGAGTCTCAAAATCATGTTCAAGTTAGAGAGGTTGTTCAACATAGGGAGAGTTCAAGTTAGGGAGGTTTAACTGTAGTTGAATAAAATTTATACAGTAAAAGATTGATGTAACAAACCCTCAAGGGGTAAAAATTTTTGTATGTTAAATCGAGTGTTCCTTATATCGAATGGATTTTAGCTTAAGTTAATTGCCGAACAAGATTCCGGTTATGTACGTTATAACGAGCTGTTCATTACATCATTTTATTTAAACTGTTTTATTGAGATTAGAACTTGTTTTCTATACAAAAGACTTGATTATAAAGCAATTTTACTATAGATTAAACACATAATATATCAAAACAAACAAATCTATAATTATTTTGAAATATACAGTAATATTACTAACAGTTAATTGAATTTGAAGGCAATCTTTAAATTTTTCGATATATTATAAGACTTGAGATTTACGTCTTAAGCCACGAAATGAATGACTCAACTGAATGCAGGGTTTTCTCATTGCGAATGATATTAAGGCATCAATTGGTGGACAACTCATTAATCAAACAGTATATTAATTGAATTAATTGTAATTTTTGACAATTATTTATAAAATGACAAAGTCCTGAATTTGATATAAAACGTAATTCTAATGAATACAGTTCTCATTGATTTTGCATATCTTTTGACGAATTCATTGAACAGTTGTTTGTCTTAAACTTGAGCTTTAATTAATTTAAAAATTAATAACTCATTGCTATGAATGAATTCGTTAAATAGTATGTTATTAATAGAAATCAAAACGGATAACACCCGAAAGATTGAGAGCCCGAACAATTGTTTTTGAACTACAATGAAGTTTTAGTCTGTTTTTTAAATCGATAGTATTATCAAAAGGGCAGTCATGTGAGACACAATGGTCTACCAATTATTTTCGTATTTTTAATAGTATTTTCTTTGACCCATCTTTTGAGCTATTGATCCACTATTTTTCGCGATCTTTTAACGTGAAGTGCAAGTTAACAAACTTTCAAACTTACCGCTATTCCAAAGAGTTGTAATATTTATTTTTTCACTTTCTCGACACCGTTTAATCATATTTAAAGGTATTGATTCACTTTTATTCAAAGTAATCTTAACCGAAAATATTTACAGATGAAAAAGAGGCGATAGAGAAAATTATTAATAATTTGCAACAGAATATAGAGCCAGACCTCTTGAAAATAAACACCACATTGATATCATTAATAAATTGGAAAAATACTAAATCCGAGTGATATACAATTAGAAATTAATAATATCAACCAAATGGCAGAGACTATACTCGTGACCATAGATAAGGCAAAGTTTGAATTTGATTCAGAATTTAATAGATATGACATTAAATTGAGTCATAACAAAGGAAATGAAGATTACGAAGACAATGAGAATAATGAGCCTGACCATGAAGACGAAGATAAAAATAAACCGATAACAAAGTTTAAGGAATGCAAACCTTCTGTACAAAAAGCCCTAAGAAAATTTTTTACTGCATCCGCTGAAAAAGCAGATATGGCCTATTTAGCTCATAAAATAATACAATCAATAGTTAAATCCAGTCGCGACGCGGATTTATTTAATATAGCTATCATACCCATACTCAGCAGAGCATATTCGGAAGCTAACGTTGAACTTGCGTTTGTAAGCTCACACCTCAGCGCATTTATTGTTCGCTGCGCATCAAAGCAATTGGCATCAAAATACACAAAACAAATTACAGATCTTCAGATTAAATTTTCTAAACTAAAACAAACTAGATTGGCTGAGTTGGAAGAAGAATTAAAACAAAATTGGAAAGACTATGGTTATTGCAGACGCGTTACCTCAAGGCTAATAAACATATTCATAGGAGACCTTAAATATATTATTAGTTATCTCACATTGTTGATAGAGAATAATATTCAACCTATTACTACACAGCATGAAGTGGATTTAGAAACTTATAAGAAGTTGTTACCCCAGAGCGAAAGTCTGCTGAAAAAATGCCTGTCTCAATATTGAACATTAATTGCATTAATTAACCTGGAATAAGGATTTATGAATAATTATTTTCTGAAATTTTTATCAATATTTTTTGCTTTTATTATATAAACTCAATTTTAATTAATTAACTGTTTGCGTGTCTTTCTTATGTTAGTCGCAATGCTTATGTTTTTGTGTGTTTTAAATTTTATTAATCTATTTAAGTTACTTTTGGGATTTATACCGACTTGAATATAAATGTAATATTTTAATTATAATAATAAATTTTGGTTTTAAGCATTAAATTTGATTGTTTTGTTTTTGTTTAATCAAAAATATATTTTTTAAAATGTATTTTTACTTTTACTCAATTTAGATAAATTTTCGGTACTCAAAAAACACTGATATTGACACATGCATTTATTATTGTATTATTAATGTTTAATTGATTCTAAAATTAAATTTTAACCATTTTAAAGACGTAAATATTTTACTTAAATGTCAAGTGTTATTACAAAACAATTGGTATCTGTACTTAAAGTAATTTATCACTAGTAATTCAATTAACAGATAATGAGATTTGAAATAACACTTGACATTTAAGTAAAATATTTACGTCTTTAAAATGGTTAAAATTTAATAATAGGTTATACAACTATACAACTTTTGGTGTGAATTAGGAAATAAAACCTTACATTTTAAAAACTCTTGAAAAGCGAAAAACCTCAATATGAGATAAGATTTTAAGCGCAACTTTCCAAAAACTTTAATATAACTAAATATAACTGTTTTCGATCAGTACTTAATTATTTAAGCAAAAACAGTGACGAACATGTTGATAACATCATTTTTGATAGAGTTCTTGGTAATAATCAATTCTCTATTGAAACCATCGCTATTTAAACCATTTTTGCAACAGAAACGCTAAAGTTTCATTAGTTATTTGTAGAGATGGCAATTTTAGGACAAATTTAAGACCGTTTTTTGGGACATAAATTGGGACACAAAAAATTAATTATAAATTAATAAATTACCTGTCATACTACTCTCTATGATCTCCCAAGTACTGTAGCAAATTATTGGGACACTTGGTAAAATTGTGAAAAATCCCAAAATTCCCATCTCTAGTTATTTGCGTTATTTAGGTAGCTTAGTGGATTAGTGTTTTTTATTGCAATGGGTGTCGCCATCGAATTTATCGAATTTCTATTTGGAATTTTTGCGATAAATTAAGATAATAGGATACATAGATAATGTCGCGACTGTATAAATAGTAGATTAAGGAACATTCATATTGAAAGTTAAATACATCAAAATGCTTCCTTTGCCCATATTTATTTTACTAATTCCATTAGTCTATGGTAAGAGAATAGTTGACGTGAACTGTCCAACAAATGAAGAGATTTACCCATGCAAATGTTCTCCACCCACGATCTATCCAAATGAAGTTTTAGCTGCTAGACTTGAATGTGGCGAAATTTCTAACAAAATGCTGGAACAAGTACTAGATAAATTTCAAAAGGTATTACTAAGATACTCATTCGGTGATTGTAGACGAAACCTGATTTAAATAAAAAATTAACGTCTAAATAAATAATGCTTTCTTACAGGACGATCAAATCGGTTTAGAGTTGGATGACACAAATATAACAACGCTAACACCAGACATTTCCAAGAACGTCATCATTAATAGTTTATATATTGGACGTTCTCCTTATTTAACAGACATCGACATGAACTCATTTAGGGGCAAAAATTTAACATATTTATCAATTTACGAAACACCAAAGCTTTCAAATAATGTAGTGCAATGGTTGGTAGGAATCACGCAAAGGACCATTGAATTAGGTGATATGAAATTAGAAGCCGTTGGGGATATATTAATTAAGAATACATCAATTCAGAGATTGTGGATAAGTAAGTATTATTCTTAATTAAAAATGGTATAATAAATTTTTATATAGGTCATTCTTACATTGAGGAAATCAAGCCATTCACCTTCAGTTTTGTTAAGCCAAGGGAGATTTGGTTTTCTACAAATCAAATCAGGAAAATACACGAAGATGCTTTTAGTGGGGTCAATATTCCTGTTCATATTTTGATGGAAAACAATAACGTAACTGCAAATACATTTGAAATTGGTGCTTTAAACGGACTGAAGAGTATGTACACATGTGTGTAATTGCAATTAGCAGCTTACAGCAAAAATATAAAATTTTAAAATTAAATTGCAATAATGCTTTTCGCTTCACAGCATTAGTGATAATATCTATATCTACAAATGCATTTGTAAAATTATCAATTCTCTTGTAGACGGCTCGATAATTGAGCTATTATGGCAAAACCAGTTGAAAACTATACCTGAGAAAGTTTTCAGACCATTTTTAGACGCAAGTGTAGAGAATGGATTGATACTAACTGAGACCAAGTTTGAATGTGACTGCACAATGGCTTGGCTCTGGGAAAACGCAAACTATAAAAATCAAACTCTGCATCAATCTCAGCTTCTTGCCTCCTCAAAACAATGGACAGTTGAATGCCTTGATGGTGGTGATTTTTGGTCAAAGGGCAAAATTGAAAGATGCAAATAGTCAGCTAAATGCAACTGCTTAAAATGTTAAATAGACTAATTAAACTTCTCACACTTACTAGTTATGGTTACTATAGTGCTAGGCTGCAAAAAGTGAAGCTCGCGAGCTTCAAATAAAATCGAAATTTATGTCTTTGAACAAATCCTTATCAATTTGATAACTTATTCAAAACAATTATTACAGTAATATTAAGGGTGAAAATGTAAAACTCTTTGATTAAAATAAAAATTGGGCTAAAAATTGAATATTTTAGTAATGATTTTTGAATATAAATTAGAGATAAAACTTAAAATAAGTTTGATATACATTATGTCGCGAAATATTTAGGGGACAAAGGGGGCAATACTAATAGCCCTGCTATAGTGTATAGTTTTCTTTTTCTAACCTTTTTTTTTATCATTTCAAAGATGCCTTGAAAAAAAGTTTTTGGAAGTTCGAAATTTTATACTTCTAAGGATAATAAACCTCTCTAGAAGTATACCAACTATTCTGACTTATACTTTAGGTGATCTGAACAAAAAATCAATATTTTAACGATACTATTAATTTATGCGATTAATCCGTATTTAATGAATTGTTTATATGAAATTCTGTGTTTTCATGATTAAGTTTATTAGATTTTGTTATTATCCTATTACATAGGATACACTTATATGTCTCCATTTACCTGTGGCTATTTTTTCTTGAATGGCTGTTCCTGACACAAGTGTCTGTTCTTGGACAGTTGTCTGAGAAAGTTTAACATGGGAACTCCCATAGAGAAGTACGAGGTACGATGGTTGACGGTTCTAATGGCGGTACTAATCTTGTTTTTTTTAAATATGGTATTTTTAGTATATTTTACATGTAAAATATTAATTTTGTTTCATTTTTTCCTTTAAAATATCAAATTGAGGCCTAAATTATGTATTTGAAAAGTACGATGTCCCCATGTCCCGTGATGAGTTTAGTCATGTTTTTTTCTTAAATTTGAATGAAAGTATAATATAATATAATATTTTCACTTTGAATTAATGTTTTTTTTTCTTAAAAATTTGAGAAATAGTAGGATGTGATTTTTAGAAGTACGAAGTAGTACTCGTACTACTCGTAGTCTCGTACTGTCTCAGCCTCGCCATATATACACTACTCACAAGTCCAGTGTTTTTTAAGCATTCCCTGGCCGTAGCATTAGCCCAAGCCGACACGGGGTAAAACCTGTAAAAATCTCACTCTAATTCAGGGCAAAGGTGAGATCTCCTGAAAAGGAGTTGGTTGAAGAAAATGTTGTTATGTTTATTTTTAAGTTTTATGGACATAACTACATGCAAAAAACATGCAAACAAGCAATAGACTCTATTAAGTATTAATAAATTGTGATAATTATCCACATATTATAAAAATCATGTCAGTCTGTCCGTGTGTGTACAACAATGTAATATTTTTTACAATAATACTTATTAAGATTATGATTAAAGTGTTTAGTAAAGGGCAAAAGCACTACAAAGGCTACAATACTTATAACTATTGGCTAAATATATTTATACGGACTTAAAACTTAAAAATATAAAATTCATTAACTAATGCCTGTAATATAATATCACATAACACAATTTAAAAGCAAAAATAGCCTTAAAATTAAAAAGTTCAAAAACAACGGGACATTGCACTGTACAGTTGCGGTATTGGGAGCATGCAAGTGAACTTATTATTAATTTTGATTAAACTTATCTTTATTTGTTTTAATGAAAAGAGATTAAAAATGTAGTGATAAGACTAGAAATTCCAAAGAGATTTTATTGACTAATGATTCAAATAAATAAATACTAATATTAGAATATATTAAACTCATTGTATTGATAGAAATGCAAAATACATAAAAACATAAAAATAAATTATAATAATTTTCACTGAATTAAGCCAATCAAATAACAAATCAATAGAACACTTGTTTAAAACTCAATTTTACTCAATTTATAATAAAATCACAAAATAAATTATAACTTGAAGACTAATAATATATGCGTATTATTTCTAACAACAAAAGGCTTGCTTTATATCATTCTTTTGAGGTTTTTTCTCGTTTTATTTAAACTTTTTAGATATAAAGATATGAAAAAGATTAGCAATTCTATCAAAATTTTCTAAGTCTTATCAAAATCATTAATAAGTTCAATTACAAGCTATCAAAGTTATATTTAATTTAATTCGTTGCGAAGCAGCGGGAACCTTCTAGTTTACTTTATGAAATTAAGAGATCCCAATTTCCTTTTTTTACAAATTTTTTTTCTTCATCTTTTACTCGTTCAACTAATGTAATTACATCGCCACCGATATTTATATATCTGTTGATTATAAACAGCAAATCTTTTATGCTAACAACAAAATCAGTTTCTTCATTTTTTTGCGAGTCAGGCATCTCATTGTTTTCTTTTGGTTTATTTTCATTGCTTGCAAAACTCGGCACAAACTCAAAAATTTTTTCTAATGATAAGCCGGAAAATGCGCCCAATCCAGATCTTAGTGTAGCTTTAAAGGACATATTCGCTGATTCTTCAAGAGTTTCCTTTGCTGCTGATTGTCCTAATTCAACACCTCCTCTAGCA
The DNA here is from genome assembly GCA_034699485.1 of Nanhermannia elegantula. Classification (NCBI taxonomy): domain Eukaryota; kingdom Metazoa; phylum Arthropoda; class Arachnida; order Sarcoptiformes; family Nanhermanniidae; genus Nanhermannia; species Nanhermannia elegantula. The sequence continues at coordinate 7,159 of JAQGCH010002066.1, forward strand.
ATTCCAGCAGCGGCACCTCCAAATAGCATGCCGCCAATAACGCCACCAGTTACTACAAATATTGCTGACAATGCAGCACTCGCTCCTGCTTTTAGTCGTCTGCCTTTAATATCTTGAATTCTCTCGCATTTATCATCATCGAAATCAATTATTGGATTCTCCGTGAAAAGTAAATATAAATCAGGAAATTTGGATAATTCATCTGTTATTATCTTTTCAAGCTCTTCACTTTTTTCTATTATTGCTGCTTCTCTTGTGAGCAATTTTCCAAAAAAACTACTATTGACAAATTTTTCCAATTGCTTTCCGTTCTTTTCTTTAAGTCTGCGAATACTAGTATGACAAATAGAGCTCAGATATCCTTTATCTATTTCGTTAATATCATTGATAAGATCATACTGCAATTTTCCAAATTTTTGCTCGTAAAAATTTCCATTTTGGTCGTTTTGTTCTCTAAATTGCTTATAAGCTTTAGTCAATAATCTTTCTCTAGTTTCGATTAGACTTATCAATTTTTCAATATTACTTTTTTTTATTTGGGTATTGAGCTGATTTATGGCTGCATTGAAATCTCCCTTAGCTTCTGTGCTAATAATACTGATTGAATTTTCTAAATTATTATTATCAAGTAGTTCGTCGATTGAAGGATATGGTTCTTTTTTAATAATTGAATTAAAACAATCCCTTATCCTATGACTTAATTCTCTGCCTTTTAGATGAGTTCCTTGAAATAAAATCTCAATAATTTTGGGGATTAAAATCTTTAAATTGTTTGCAAAATTCGGGCTCAATTTATTTAAATTTCCATCAAAATCTTTTTTACTGACATTAACACCAGGAGGTGGTAACAAGAAACATGATTTTGATCTGAAGCTTGTTAAAAAGTGATAAGTATTTTTGTCTTTACCAATTAATTTCTGTGAGAGGTAAGTTTCCCCTCCTTCGAAACCATAAATATCGTTTAATGTCCAATCTCTCACAATAATAACTAGATTCTCGAAAAATCTCTCTTTATTCGAGGTCCATTTAATTAGATTCTGGTAGGATTGTAGGTTACTTGAATTTAAACTATATACAACGTTATGTACTTGCAATGTTGAAACCGAAAGACAAAAGGGTATTATAATTGCGTCCTCATTTGTATCTTTTCCATCACATCCCTAAAATTTAAGCATATTTCATTATATATGCTTAAAAATGTATATATCTGTTATTAAGTTAAAATAACATACATATTTTTAACATCTATTTTTAAATTGACCAATAACTTAAGTAAAATTTAAGTGACCAACGTCTCCATTCATTTATAAAAAAAATGCGTGTTCAGCTACTTAATATTCGAACCGCTACAATTTATGTGACTCAATAAATTTTTTATATAAATATTTCGAAAATCTAATCATTTGAGTGCAGATGCATTTCGATTAATAAATCATTGTTCAATTCAGAAATTTTTTCTTATAAATTTTCTAATATTTTTTATTTTATGATTCATTTAGTTCTATATTTTAATAGCTAAGCTTTTATAAATATAAAATATAAGTTGTTATACGTGTATATATATATTAATGTTATCGTTTTAAAGTATAATACTGTATCACAGTTTTTTTGAATTGTCATTTGAGTTGTCCACATATAAAATAATTAGCGAGTAGATTGTTGTTAAATTTTCTTACCTGCGTATCCATTAGTATTATAGCAATTTTCTTTTTGTGTATCGTTTTAATGAACGGCTTTGGCCATACATAGACTCCTTCAGTTTGTGATGAAATGTCCCCCTTCCATTTAAACCCCTTTAATCCGTCTTCACCTACTTCGTAACAATTTGTTTCCAAAAAAAGTTTTAAGTAATTAAGTGTAAAAGATTTCCCCACTCTTTCAATTCCTGTAAGTGGTAGAATAGCAACCTCCATATCTTTGATTTCACTGTTCTGGAAAACTTGTTTCATAGTATCTTCAATAATGGTCCAGATCCCATTGATCAATAAGATTAGTGGGAGAGGTTCCATTATTTAGTGCACAGTACAAAACCTTGTAAAACTAATAATTATAAGTGCATTAATATATGAATTATTCATAATTCAATATTTTATAAACAATTACAATTATTTCAATTACATTGAATCTGTTTTAACCGATTTTAACCGCCGATTTCAGGTGTGAACAAATCGGTTAAAATCGGTTTTTAAAGTAAGAAAATGGACAACAAATTTGCTAATATTCTATTAAGTAATAATAATTTTGAGATTTAAATCAATAAATATCCAACTAAATTAAAATTTTCATAAATTTAAAGTTATAAATGAGTTCATAACAGTAAATATTTTATAAAAAATTTTTAATGAATTTCAAGCTTCGTATTAAGTTTAACATTAGACTAAAGTGTCCTGAAAATGTGTTTTTGTTTTCATAAATAAATTCATTTCAAAGTATTTTTTTATAAATTAATGGAAAATCGTGTAATTTAATGAATTAATTATTATAAAGAATGTTGAGTTATAACAAAAGCACTAATAATTTTTGAGAAGAAGTAAAAGATTGCAGGAATGGGTAAAAAAATACGAAGATTTATTTTTTATTGAACTGTTATTGAACAGAAAAACGTAAAACTGACAACGAATTAGAAAGCAATACAATAGTTAATTTATGTTTAATCGTAAACCAATTCATTTGTAACTTAAAATAGGTCTCAGTTTCCATATTACCTCTTAAACGTTGTCAATACTTAATATGATAAATAAAAATTTTAACCGATTTTAACCGAATTTAGCAGTATTTTTAAATGTCACAAATCTTAAAAACCGAATTTCGGTTAAAATAATTTCCCCGGTTTTACCGCCGAATCAGAAAATTTATTTTAACCGAAATCCGGAAACCCTAACTATAATGTACGGCTGACTAAAAGGCTATATACAGCGTGATTGAAAAATAACGCAACATAGGAATAGAAATAAAACATACATTATATTTTACTATTGTACTATTTTAATGTAAACAAATAAAAAAAGATAAGATATTGCGTGTGTTGGAAATTTGATCTGTTTATGATCGTAGGAGCCGACTGCAATGCTGTTATCACTGTCAAATAGTGCTGCCATGTCTCCAGTTTTGGGCTCCTGTTATAAAGGTATTGATTTTGAGAATTTGATAAATGAACACTTTGTTCCCCCCTTTGATTTTCAAACTAATTTTGAAAAATCAACACATTTAATATAAATCTCCAGCTTTAGGGCAATGAAATCTAGCAGCACTATTGTCAACAAAAGGCTTGTTAATAAAATTATACTAAATCTAAAAGTTGAAATAAATTCTGAAGTAAAATTTTTAGGAATAAATCAGTTATAAAATTAATAGTATTAATAAATTAGATCTAAAGAATTAATTAGTAATTATAATTACGTAACGCAAATTTTTAAAAGCATTTATGTATAAAATTAATTATTTAAGTGTAATATTGTATCTTTTTTAAATTTAATATTATATCGAAATATTAAAAATATTTTTGCACTTATTTCTAATTATTATAATAATTAATAACGTTTATCATTTAAAATTAACATTAATTTAAAAAGACCTTAATTTTAAACAAATAATATTTTGAGTGATATTTATTAAATATTAATACACACCCAGAATGTAAAAATACGTTAGCAATAAAAACAAACTCTGAAATGGAAGGGTTATTATAATGGAGTACGTATTTAAAATAAATTTAATCTAATCAAAACTATTATGTTGCCTAGCATTTTAATAAAAATTATACAGGTAAAAGTTTATATTTAGACTAACATTTATTATAATATCTACAAAAATATATCTATGAGTCTAAATTCTTAACAAATGGCTTAACGAAAGTGAAATCTATTTTTTCTGAGATTTCAACTTAAGATAGATGTGAGCGAAGGGTTTCTGCGCGAAAGGTCTTTACAATCAATGGTTAGTTTTTGCAAATGATATCAAACATTTGTTCCGAAACATGATATAAACTTATATCTAATCGTCTGATATGATTATGATTACGAACGATTAGAGCTTCGATGGATTGCCTGTGAACTATCAATTCATCAGATTCTTGTATCCTTTCTTCAAACCTAAGATGAGACGAATCCTGACATATTGTGAAAGAAGTCAATGCACTGATTATAGAATTCAAAGCATTTCCCACATAATGGTAATGATATATATTTAAACTCTGAAGTGATGACAAACGACACAATAGATCTCCGATTTTGTGACGGTTTTCAAACTGAACGAAGCCCTCAATTGCCAAATGAATTATTCTGTTAGAGAACAACTGACCCATTCTTTCCAAATCTATTTACTCCAAGAAAATGTTTCCTAAACTCAAACATTCAATTCTTTCACAACATTTAGCAATCATTTAAATTGTCTCGAAATCAATGCTAATATTGAGATACAATCGCTTAATGTTAACACATTTCTGAAGAATAGATTCTAAAGTTATTTGCGTTTTCTCTGGATATATATCATAAATGTTTCCGCCAAGAACTCAATGTTTATTATTATCGCAAATACGATACGAAAAGCTTTGATTCCAATTATTCCTGTCCTCAATAGGTCTCAATTGAATCCCTTTATGACGTCTCAAAACTCCATTAACACATTCCCTGAACTGTTGTGAAGTTCTCTCAATTCTGAGCAATTCCTTTACAGTCAAGAATTCAAATATCAATTGCAAGACGTCGTCACTCATTACACGAGATGTCTTTGGATTTGTTTTTGTGTTCTTAAAGATAAAAACAAACATTTCCTCAGGTTTTTGAGGTCAGTGTTTCTGATTTGTGTCTATTTTTGAAGCGATATATTTTTGGATTCAATTTTAATACAAATATAACAATGCATTAAAACTTGTTGTTTGTCTCTATTTATTATCGGTTTGTAAATTAAAAGGGTTTTAATTTCAAATAAAATATAATCATTTACAGTGTATTTTACTTTTTTGAAAATTTTTATAAAGAAAAATCTGAAACATATTATTGCAAAAAATTTTTACATTATTGAGGAATCAAACACACAATGCTTTCATTTGTTAGTTATACCCTATTTTAAGTAACTGACCCACACTTTATTATATACCTCAATAGTTAACAATGAGTTTCATTTTTTTGTTACAATTAAATTGAGACCAAAAGGTATTGACCACAAAGAGATGTATTATAATATACAATCAGATTCGTGGATACAATCAGTGAAACTGTTTTGAATGTTCAGACAGATTAAAAGTTTGTAATAATAATAGACTATATATCCTATTATCCAATTAGGTTAGGTTTTAGTGCAATACATATCTACTATACAGGAAAGCGGTCTTTCCTCTATCGAAAGTCATACTGAACAATAGCATTGTAAAAAACTATTAACAAAAAGTTAAGAACTGTAACGAAAGGATATATTTATATTCATAGCTATATAGGGAAAAACTTTATATTTCAATAAGGGTTCGTACACATAGTACGTACGTAGTCTTGGGGGGGGTATCAGTCAAAAGCGTACAAACACTTACACTCCTATATGCTTAACATTAGGTATTAGTGTGTAAAAGCGTACAGGGAGTGGGTAGGGGTCTAAAAACTGTGTACCTACTATGTGTAGGGCTCTATTGGGGGTGCAGTAAATCGTTTAGCAATTCTTTGTTACATTCGTTTTCATTTTTTTACACTTTATAGAAAAGTGTGTTTCCGACAAAGTCTGGCTCTGATTATCAATAAATTACATCAGTTTTAATGTTTCGCTTCATTTATCAATTTGTTGACTATTAACGGGTTTTATAAGTAGTTGTCATCAGTTCCACAACAGATCAGACCCACAATGGCTTCAAAATCACAATTTAAATGTTTTGTTCAATTAAATGATTATAAATACAGTGTTATTATCGATGAAAACAAGAAATCCATTGAATTGATTGATGTCTTCAATCATTTCAAACAAATGAATGGAATCGAAAACATTTCACACAAAAACACATTCGTTTGAAGTATTAATACATTAATTGTTATTTTAATTCATAATAAGTCTTAACTATTATTTATCTGTTATTTATATAACTTATTGATTACATTGAATGCAAACATAACTGAATCTTATAATTAAAACAATTTGTTCGACAGATATTTGACAACGATTTGAATGAATACGTTGTGATCACAACTGATTCCTATATTATTCAAAACTTATCCCGAATTCGAGTTTCAGAGAAAAAGAGTTCAACTCTTTTAATAAGAGAGCAAACTATTAATGCGTCCGAAGAAGACTTGAGTCTAACTTTGTCTATAAATTCAGATATAAGTACAGGAAATACATGTTTGGACAACATTTCAATAGAGAGTCAAATCTTAAATGATTTGTATGAAGACAATCAACAACAACAAGAAGAAAAAACAGATGAGAATCGGATGGTATCAGAAAAGAGCTCAGAAATGCAATGTTTGTCAGCTATGATAGAAGTGTTCAAT